>JBAKBP010011304.1:0-73087 GCA_037953745.1 Lithodes maja | reverse complement strand
GGTAGTCCTCCCTCTTGCCTCTTCTACCGTGTCTTGAACCCTTCAGGATCTCTCCATCAGGGCCCATGACATGATGGCCTCATCTCCTCTCCTTCTCCTCTTTATGGTGAATGATACCCTCTCATTGGTGGCAAGAGAGGGCACATGATGGAGAGGATTAGGTTTGGAGATGCCAGTGAAGTGAACAAAGATGTCCCCTCCACTATAGGTGATGAAACCATAGCCTTGTTTAACATTATACCACTTAACGTGGCCAGTGAGCTTGGTGGTGGCACTGGGAGAATCAGGCATGTTGATTGGCTGGCTGATCTCTGCTGGCTGGCTGCTGGCTGCTGGCTGGCTGCCTGCTGCTGATCTGAATCCCCCGCCTTGCTTTATACTCGCTCGCACCCTAGTGCTTCGGGCATGTTGATTGGCTGGAGCGGCCCACGCAACATCACTCGGGAGGCTGAAATCCTGCTGTTCTCCTCCTACTTTATCTCTTCCATATAGAATCCAAGAAGTTTGTTAGTAATGTTTTCTAGTGGTTTTTGGGGAGATGGTGATGGTATCTTCCCGCCAGACCACTTTTTACTGCAGGAAAATACTCTGGAGCGAACAGGAGATAATTTGTAATTTGCAGTTTTGGGGGACGGAGGCAGAGTGCCAAGCGAAAATGGCGGCCGCTGATTGGTGGAGAGCCTCCCAGACGTACACATGTCACGGAGCTGAGTATTGTCGGCAACTTTGATGTGATATACCTGAGGGAATCCCGCTCTCTGATTGGTTGATGGCATTTTTACCTCAATTATTATTATTATTTTATTATTATTATTTTGATTATTAGCTATATCAACCGATTTTCGAACTATTTTTACTTCCTACAATATTAACAAACTATTTGTAATTAGTAGCATCACGGTATACTACTTGTGTGTTCGTTATGGAACACATCTACTACATCAAAACCAGTGCATTTTGTGAAATGACGGGGTTGCTGAAGCCAAATGCAAAAGCCAGTTGCAGAATTGCCAGCCTGCAACAGGATCAACAAGAGAAACCAGCAGCACGGAAGCAAAGGAAGAACAGGAAAATACAGGAGCCACCCCTGCCACCCAGAGCTTCTCATGTTCTATGGGATCAAACAACAGTCACGAGCATGGGAAATTCTAACAGCCAACCACAGCCCTGGTTTCAAACCACACCAGCCAACCACAGGACAGCATTCCCTCCATCCCCGGATCTGCAATATGATGAAGGCATGTGTATGCAAGTTAAACATCAGCGACCGGAAGCTTACAGGTACAAATGGACCTGAGCATGAGTACCAGTTATGACGGACTTGGAGATGTTATAACCTCAAGAAAAGAATCACAAATAGGCAAGCAATACCCAAGCTTGTCTAGGAGTCTGGAGAATTATGTAATCCTTACAAGTATGGCTTCTCCATGAATAAGTTAAATAAATGCCATGTAAGCCTTAAATGTACTACCTACTATATAAGTAAACCTATAAATATTAACCAGCTAGGTCTACGATAAGTATTAAACCTCACTACTCAATCACAACGAATTCACAATACCCCTATTGCCGCGAGTTCGTGTAAAAGAGAGTCAAGAATTAAGTCAGATATCACCTCAAAGATTTAGTAGAAAAGCATGCAAACATCCTCTGCGGTACTGTATTCAGCCTTGAAAAGGGGCAGGACAGCTAACCACAGAAGGAGCTTGCACCAACATGTCCCTGCCAGAGAGAGTGCTCTAGACCTGTGGTGCCCTTTGAAGTCTGGAACCTGAAGTCCTGCTCGAGTGATGCCCTACCCCCCTGAAGTGCTGCTCCACGAACCTACGATCTACGTCGGCCGGACTTGCTCTCTCTCTACCCTCCAACATTACCCTAAGTGTCTCTGTATATCTTACGTTGTGTTTATTGCCGTCGAGGTATAGGTTAAAATATGTGAATTGTGTAAGTGTGTGATTATATTTAGATCTGTGACCAAAATCCATATTTCGCGTCTGTGTTAATCCTTCTGAAACTCATATTAACTCTTATCTAGATCTGTGTTCAAGATCCAACATTCATCTTGTTTAAATATCCTCTAGAATATCCTACGCATACGTTATATAATCGTGTTAATTAATTCACCTCGCCAGCACTCACAGATTTTCCTAGTATATGTATTCTGTTATGTATGTTACAAGTTGAGGTCGAAGTGTATTTCGTGTTTTAATTCCCCTTCTCAACTCATAACTTATTACCTAAAACCTACGCTAATTTTCATAATTAATTTATCTCAGTATCCTCGTTGTGAAGTTTTATCATTCACTAAGTATATTTACTTTCCGAGCCCCCCATTTTACGTTCGATTACTTAATCGCTTTTGTAATTACTTTATGAACTAGTATTACCATTCATTTGATTACTGATGTAGATAATTCTGATTCTTCCTGTCTAGGAAGTCTAGCATTGCATAGAGTCTATTATCTAAGATTTCATCATCTCTAATACACCGCTTATTAACCCGTCCAGCCCCGGCTAGTTTTGTAATGTTTGTTCACCAGAAGCCGGCCGGTTTTCAATTTTTTTTTTTATTCCAGAAACAATAGCGAATGGGATAGGAATGAAGGAAAAACCACGAAAAACCGCTCCAAAAGCTTAAAGAATGGTCCTACAGAGCCCCCGAAAACGTATTTTACAAGAGTAAAAAATTGAAGGCAATTACCCCAAAAAACCAGGTTATTGCGCGCTTGCGCGCACGCACGTGGACTTTGAAAGTTTTCAACCATCGGCACGGTTGCGTGGGATACGTACACAGTTCCCATACAAATCTGAGCCCTCTTGAATGGCTACACCTGAGGTTACGGTCGGCGCAATTAGGGTGACGCGCCAGGAACGTCTCTGGGGCTGTGCGTTACATACATCGCCGACGCGTCAGGCGCGTCGCTGGGGCTGTACGGGTTAAGGTGAATTCTTATAAAGACTGTTAACTCGTTCAGACATCTTGTTAATACCCTTTTGAGTATTTCCGCATTACAACTTCGTCTTGTGCGTCACTTTTATTATAATTAATATTGTGTTAATTATTATTTACGCGATTACCATTAAAAGCGTTTCTAGGACATCTGTTAACTAAACTCATTTTTGGTTAACTAGACTTTGTCTTTAAATACAATTAATAGATATTCCTCTATAGTTGATTCATAATTGTATTAATAATATTACATCTGAATTAGATGTGTGTGTGTGTGTGTGTGTTTTTGTTGTTTTTCCTGCTTGGGCTCTGTCTCGAATCGGCCACCCCCAATAAAAAAAAAATACAAAAAAGGTATGTGCCAGAGTATAATATAGATAGGTAGATAGATAGATAGATACAAGGCAGTTTTACGTAAACTCTTGTTGTTTTCTATGTGTTTCCGAGTACACAGAACTGGATGATAGCCTATATATGTTTCATCAACCTTTATCTATTTCCGTGTGCGCTATGAGTAATCAGTAATTTAATCCTGTGTTCATATTATTTGGGGTAATATTAATAGAATGTATTTACATTAGAAAGAATCTTTGGTATCTGAAGTGTTAATTTTGATAATTTTTCTTTTTTAGATCCACATAAATCCTTCCTAGATTCTATAAAATTATCTAATGTTAGCCAGAATAAAAACAGAATGATATCATCGAATACATGAAAGCAGGCTTTAAAAGATGAGTTTGGAAATGTTTAAGATGACATTATTAGCATGCGCTATTATAATAATCAATGTTCTTCAGAGCTTTCTCAGTGTATACCTCCTCCCTTACGGAGAGAAGGTGGTAATCGCCTTTCAACGCATTCCCACCCTATTCTATCTATCTCCCTAACCCAGGAGTGAATCGATTTTTCCAGTTTTTCCCTGCACTTTTTTTTTTTTTTTTTTTTTTTTTTTTTTAAAGAGACAATGAACGGAGGAAGGAAAAACACAGATAAAACAAAAAGGTCCATGTGCTTAAAGGCATCCTCCATTCATAAAATGTTTGTAACAACTGGATTTAAACTTTTGTAGATTGTAAGTTTGTGGAAAGCAACTCGAGGGAAGTGAATTCCAAAGAGTAGTAGTTCTAGGGATAAATGAATTTTGATAAGCAGAAGTTCTGCATTGTGGAGGAGAAAGTGTAAATTCATGGGCGCTCTCAGCTGCCCTAGTTCTACGGGGAAAGATGTGGAGAGGCGGCACAATTGAAGCAAGTTCCTCGGAACAATTGCTGTGAAAATATCTGTAGAATAATGCAAGGGATGCAACGTTTCTTCGTATTGATAATGTAGGAAGGTCCTGTGTGATTGCAGGGTTATTGATTAATCTAATAGCTTAATTTTGAATTTTGTCCAACTGCCTCAATGCAACCACTCCACTTCCACCCCACAGAGGTGAACAGTAATCCATCTGAGAACGCACATGACTTTTATATATTACGGCCAACTGCTCTCAGTGAAGAATTCTCGAACTCTGTACAGGAGTACCAGTTTTTTAGAGGCATTCTTAGCAATGCTTCTAACATAATGTGTCCAGCTCAAGTTAGTAGTTAATGTTACACCGAGAATGTCAATACTAGGGGAAGTGGGAATATTTACATAATTAAAAAATATATGGGAGTCGGTGAGATTCTGTCGGTTAGAAAATTGAATGTACTTGGTTTTCTGTGCATTAAAGGACTCTAGATTCTTTTGTCCCCATTCATTAATTCTAGAAAGGTCCTGGTTCAGAGAAATTGCAGTGTTTATTTTTGAATTTATAAGATCGGGTTGGGTGAAAGAATTGGTAAATGTGAAGGAACTGTGGAGTGTTGAGTCATCTGCGTAGGAATGTATTGGATTATGAGTGGTAGATATGAGATCATTGATATGAATGAGGAACAGAGTTGGGGCCAAAACTGATCCCTGGGGAACAGTAGCATTTATTGAGTGAAATTGAGAATAAAGGCGATCTAGCATTACACATATTTTTTCTGTTATGAAGATAAGAAGAAATTAGTGGAACTAATGATGCAAGGCCGTAGTGTGACATCTTCGACAATAAGGATTAATGCCAGACTCTATCAAATGCCTTTGATATATCCAGTGCTATTGTATGTGTTTCACCATGTTGGTCTGTAGCTTGGTTGATTTGATGCGTAAGAAGGCAAAGAATGTCTGCAGTTGATCGACATCGTCTAAAACCATATTGCCTATCACTGATTAATTTATTATTCTCAAGATGCATAATTATGTGATTATTTAATATAATTTCAAAGACTTTACCAAGAGTGGAAGTTATAGCTATTGGTCTGTAGTTTGATGGATCTGAAGAGGCACCTTTTTTAGGAACTGGATGGATGTTTGCTTCTTTCCAGGGTACTGGGAAGCATGAGGTATGAGTACACAGACGGAAACAATTTGCCAATACAGGAGCGAGCACCAAGGAGCAATTCTTAAGTACTATTGCAGGAATTTCATCTGGACCAGGAGCCTTATCTACTGAAGATTCTGCAAAATAGTTTTGACATGTCTGGTGTGGATCTTAAGTGAGGGAATTTCAGGCGAATTAAAATTAAGTACAGGGACATCTTGATTTATTTCATCTAAGGTTGAGTTGGTGGAGAAAATATCCGCAAGAAGGTTAGCTTTACCTCGTTGGTCACTTACAAGATTGCCAGTCGGAGATTTTAATGGTGGAATGGATGAAGCAGTAGTGAAGTTGGATTTGAATGAGTTAAAAGAGTAGACCAAAATATTTTGTTATCATTTGGATTATTTAGAAGTTTATTTGCCTGCTTGTGGAGAAAGTTTGATTTAGTTAGGTTTAATACAGTTTTGGCATGATCTCTGATGTTTCTAAAGTAATTAAAGGCTTCATGTGTTTTTGATCTTGTGTATGCATTGTAGGCTAATGCATTTTGTTCAGTTACTCTAGCACAATAATTATGGTCAAACCATTTTGGTGAATTAGATCTTTTACTGTACTTTTGATGAAGAATAAAAGTTTCCATTCCAATTTTTACAAAATCTTGTATGTGGCTCAAGGTGGTGTGTGCATCATTAGAAAAGAAAGAGGTCCAGGGAATATCAATAAAGAAACCTTGAAGACCCTGGAATTCTCTTCCTTGATCTCTCTTTCTCTCATCCTATGACTTAAACTGTTTCAAGCTCCGTGTGACCAGACATTTCCACCATAACGTACGTGTAGCTCTCTACCGCTTTTTTCATTTTTTGAGGGGACGCTTGTTACAGGCAACTTTGCCTTTTATCTCCATACATTCATTCATTCATTTTTTTTCACATAGAATAATTAGTCATGGGTTAAAAACGGTATTCTTTAATATTTGGAGACTAATATTTGAAAGCTAAGGTTGGAACTTGGAGAGGTTGGAAGACACTGTATACCTCAAACATACCATGCAAACACACACACACTCTCTTTCTCTCTCTATTACACACACACACACACACACACACACACACACACACACACACACACGGGCAAGAAGGTAAAAGAGAACCCATAAGAAAAAAAATAAATAAATCCCTGCGTGTTGATATCCAAACTTGAACGTACCTCAGCAGACCGGATCATAAGGTAGACCAACTACTCGGTATAAAAACCGTGAATAATGTCCAAACACTGGCCCACCACTTCCAATTACTTTACAGACAGGGTACAGTAGTGGACAGGTGTTGATGATCAGGATATATACTGTATATATATACATATATATATATATATTGTTATGTTTTTGGACGAAGTGAAATGACACAAACAATAGGCTAAATATGAAATTCAAGACTGATGTCAGAACACTCAAAAATATCCAGGTTCAAGGAAACTAGCATAAAAATTCTTAGTTTAATAAATTAAGAGGCTGAACCTTACACCCCCAATTCACCCTGTATAAGAGATTTTGTTTCTGTCATTTTACCATCTTAATACCAATGGAAATACTAAGACTCGCTGAAAAAATCAGCTCTCTATGTGTGTGCGCGTGCGCACGAACGAGATTTTCATTGCACTATATGAAAAATCCACTAGTAATTGAAAATTGTTCAAATTTCCCACAATTTTTTTCTGGCGTATCCTACATGCATCCCCTACAACTATATGATCTTGTTTTCCAAAATTGAATAATGGAAGGTGCTGAAAATAATATATAATAATATATATATATATATTTTTTGGTAGCGCAAAATTCGACATGAAAAATGTTGAATCTTGGAAAATATCGGAGATGCGGCAATTATCTAATCATAATACCGTTGCTACATAGTCCTATATATATATAGTGTGTAGAAGGGGAACGAAGCAGAGCAATATACAAAAATGTAGTGGCACTTGGGAGTTGCCAATATGAAAATCGCAGAACTCATAAAAAGCATACCTTCAGTGCCATAAATCTTGGGAAAATAGCTTAGCTTCTCCTACCAGAGAAGTTTTCTATTAGTAAGCTGTTAGAGAGAACTGAGGTGTATGGGATACTAATGTATAAATCTTGTATCCTACCAAGATACAGAATATTTCCCAAGCTTTTGTATATAAATCCATGATATTGGGGGCCCGGGGGGGGGGGGGGGTGGCTATGGATGTCTTATGGGTGTTTATGCTCTCATATGTTAGTCTCTATTGTTTACAGAAGCCTTTTAGACAAACACCAAAAAAAAAAAAATGGGCTGATGGGGTAAAATTTGGTTGGTTGTGGGGGGCGGGTGGGTTATGGATGCGATATGTTTTTTTTTGCCCTCCTATGCTATTCTCCTATGTTGAAAGAAGCATTTTAGATAAAGAAAAAAACAAATGTGAAATTCAGGGTGAATTGGGGGTGTAAGGTTCAGCCTCCCCTTATATTAAGCATTATAATGTAACAACAAAATCAGTCTCTTCAGGACGAGTGATAAGAATATATAATGCACTATGATTTGGCTTAGTAAGAAAAAGAATGATTATCTGAAAATATGAAAGTGAAAAATAAATAAGTATATGTCTTTACTGAAGCAATGCAAGGTTTAAATAGCTACAGTATATCACCTAAGAATTAATAATTTCTCAAGATCACTGGAAATGGTTAATAATTAATATATGTTTAATAACTTAAGGACATACACAATACGTCGATAAAGGCAATACAAGTAATTAATACAACTATTTAAAAGTGAAATAAGCACTAAAATATCACTTGAGAAAATATGCTTTCTGAAAATACAATAAGGGGTAACTAAATTAATCTGATATAATTTACAAACTTTAAAAATTAATCACAAATTAATTTAATGCTATACACTTATAATATTAACATATACAATCAAAAGGAAATTAAAAAAATATATTAAGTCAATGTAAACTTAATGACAATTAATTATAAACTGATCACTAAAATTATGAATTATTTAGCAATTATGTTATGTAAATTCTCATATGTAACATATGAGATAGCACTGAAATATATATAATAATGCTAACAATAATAATGCTAAATACACCATTATATGCAATGTAGGCTACTCAACACTCGAGAACACAGGCAAAGATGCAGATGCTTAATCGTTTGATGGTAGCCAGGAGAGATATGTCACTTCACTACGTATAAGAGTAAACTATGTACAGAGAGGCAGACGAGATGCTAAGGTCAACTGGTCAGTTGAGTCTGGAGTCCCAGTGACAGAGAGCGGCGCGCTTATATAGGCCTCACGGTAGCCAGAATATTCCACCACGCTCACGATCATGCCAGACAGACAGGCGCCGCGCGTCCACAAATTTGTACGAGATATGAACACGTGAATGATGATGCAATATCTACTCACACTTACATATCAAGTGACTTTCTCTAAAATGCGTATATTAACCCTATCACTATTGCACTTATTTATTTTATATATTAGTTTAGCTCACATTACATAACACCTCCCTCCTAAAGAAAGAAATTTACAGGGGAAATTTCTATACTTTAAAACAATTAGGATACAATCTAGACAAGCAATCTGCAATCACATTTTCCTTCCCTTTAATATGTCTTATATCTAAAGGATATTCTTGAAGAAGCAGACTCCACCTAGTCAATCTCTGATTTTTATCTTTAAATTTACTAAGACACTTTGGTGGGTTGTGGTCAGTATAAATAACAATAGGATCTGGGCCTGACCACAAATATAAAGAAAAATGTTGCAATCCCAAAATCAGAGCCAAAAGTTCCTTCTCAATAGTTGATTAATTCCTTTGGGGTGGAGTGAACTTCTTGCTGTAATAAGATACAGGATGTTCAATACCTTGGTCATCCTCCTGCAATAAAACTGCCCAACCTCCTGTATCACTAGCATCCACAGCCATTTTAAAGGATTTATCAAAGTTACGGGTGGAAAGCATTGGCTGACTCAACAGGATAGCTTTGAGTTTGTTGAAAGAGGATTCACATGCTTCATTCCACTCAAATGTAACTCCCATTTTCAGAAGATCTGTGAGTGGTAACACAAGGATTGAGAAATTTAGAACAAACCGGCGGTAGTATCCTACCATACCGAGAAATCTTTGTAATTCTTTCCTATTCTTAGGTCTGGAAAGATCACATATCACCTGAACTTTAGCCCCTGGTGGCACAACTTGTCCATTACCAATCACATAACCAAGATACTGGACTTTAGCTTGACCAAATTCACATATTAATAAATTTGCAACAAGATTAGCTTGAACCAAACGAACAAGAAAGTTACTGACATGGTATAAATGATCTTTCCACGTGTCACTAAAAATCAATACATCATCAATATACACAACACATCCTTCCAAATCCTCTGTTACAATGTTCATGAGTTTTTGAAATGTCGCAGGTACATTTTTCATACCATATGGCGTCACAGAACATGTAAAAGTTTTACCAAGAGTCACAAAACATGAGATATCCCTAGCATGCCGAGTCATAGGTACTTGCCAATATCCCTTTAACAAGTCAAACTTACTGATGTACTGTGCCTTTCCAATCCTATCTATACAATCTTCCATGCGAGGTATCGGGTAGGTGTCTGCTTTGGTGATCTGGTTAACACGTCGATAGTCAATACAGAGCCGTTGTGATCTCTTGGTTTAGGAACTAAGGTGACAGGAGAACTCCACTCACTTTGGCAGGGCTCAATCATCTTATGGGTGAGTAGGTAGTCAATCTCCTTCTGGATCAGGGGAACCTTTAAGGGATTCACATGGTAGGCTGGCAGCTTAATTGGCTTCGCATCTCTAACATCAACATCGTGCATCAAAATGGTTGTCCTTCCTGGAGTATCTCGGAACACTTGATGGTATTTCTGGAGTAGAGCCGTGAATTCCTGCCTCTCCTCATGGGTTAGATGAGCTAACTTAGTCTCCAGATCACTCAAGATAGCAACATTCTGTCCTAGGCTATCGCTGAAGTTCATACTGCATGGGAGTGCCTCACTTTCGGGGTCTTGAGGAACAGCTACAGTGCCGACGGGTTTATCAGGGTCTCTCCTGTGGTACAATTTTAGCATGTTGATGTGACAAAGCTGTTTGCTCTTCCTACGATCTGGCGTGGCAATAACCTAGTTCACATCACTGGCTTTCTTCTCCACCATGTACAGTCCATTAAACTTGGCTTGAAGAGGTTGTCCGTATATTGGCAGCAGAACTAGGACCTGATCACTTGGCTGAAACTGGCGTACTCTTGAGTTCTTGTCATACCACGTTTTCATCTTCTCCTGTGCAGTTCCCAAATTCTCTCGAGCTAGCTGGAACCCTGTTGATAACCGCTCCTTAACACCTTATTGGCGGGCTAGGCGGTCTATTTGACCGTACCACATAGCGTTTTTTTTTTACCCTAAATAGGGTTGTTTACGTGATCATTTTCATGCCTAAATAAGACCCAGAGCGTAAAACAAGTATCTATCCCTGAAAGGGCGTAAACAGAGCTTTCCAATGACACCCGAACCATCCTTGTACGACCACTGGTTCTCTTGCAACGATCGTGCAACACAAGTGCAAAAACCCTAAAATAAGGTAATTTCCTTACATAATTCCCTGTGTAGCGAGTGAGAAAGGGGGAAGGAAAGTAGAATACAGTTTAGTAGGTCCACGGTAATAATGCTAAATACACCATTATATGCAATGTAGGCTACTCAACACTCGAGAACACAGGCAAAGATGCAGATGCTAATCGTTTGATGGTAGCCAGGAGAGATATGTCACTTCACTACGTATAAGAGTAAACTATGTACAGAGAGGCAGACGAGATGCTAAGGTCAACTGGTCAGTTGAGTCTGGAGTCCCAGTGACAGAGAGCGGCGCGCTTATATAGGCCTCACGGTAGCCAGAATATTCCACCACGCTCACGATCATGCCAGACAGACAGGCGCCGCGCGTCCACAAATTCGTACGAGATATGAACACGTGAATGATGATGCAATATCTACTCACACTTACATATCAAGTGACTTTCTCTAAAATGCGTATATTAACCCTATCACTATTGCACTTATTTATTTTATATATTAGTTTAGCTCACATTACATAACACCTCCCTCCTAAAGAAAGAAATTTACAGGGGAAATTTCTATACTTTAAAACAATTAGGATACAATCTAGACAAGCAATCTGCAATCACATTTTCCTTCCCTTTAATATGTCTTATATCTAAAGGATATTCTTGAAGAAGCAGACTCCACCTAGTCAATCTCTGATTTTTATCTTTAAATTTACTAAGACACTTTGGTGGGTTGTGGTCAGTATAAATAACAATAGGATCTGGGCCTGACCACAAATATAAAGAAAAATGTTGCAATCCCAAAATCAGAGCCAAAAGTTCCTTCTCAATAGTTGATTAATTCCTTTGGGGTGGAGTGAACTTCTTGCTGTAATAAGATACAGGATGTTCAATACCTTGGTCATCCTCCTGCAATAAAACTGCCCCACCTCCTGTATCACTAGCATCCACAGCTATTTTAAGTGATTTATCAAAGTTACGGGTGGAAAGCATTGGCTGACTCAACAGGATAGCTTTGAGTTTGTTGAAAGAGGATTCACATGCTTCATTCCACTCAAATGTAACTCCCATTTTCAGAAGATCTGCGAGTGGTAACACAAGGATTGAGAAATTTAGAACAAACCGGCGGTAGTATCCTACCATACCGAGAAATCTTTGTAATTCTTTCCTATTCTTAGGTCTGGAAAGATCACATATCACCTGAACTTTAGCCCCTGGTGGCACAACTTGTCCATTACCAATCACATAACCAAGATACTGGACTTTAGCTTGACCAAATTCACATATTAATAAATTTGCAACAAGATTAGCTTGAACCAAACGAACAAGAAAGTTACTGACATGGTATAAATGATCTTTCCATGTGTCACTAAAAATCAATACATCATCAATATACACAACACATCCTTCCAAATCCTCTGTTACAATGTTCATGAGTTTTTGAAATGTCGCAGGTACATTTTTCATACCATATGGCGTCACAGAACATGTAAAAGTTTTACCAAGAGTCACAAAACATGAGATATCCCTAGCATGCCGAGTCATAGGTACTTGCCAATATCCCTTTAACAAGTCAAACTTACTGATGTACTGTGCCTTTCCAATCCTATCTATACAATCTTCCATGCGAGGTATCGGGTAGGTGTCTGCTTTGGTGATCTGGTTAACACGTCGATAGTCAATACAGAGCCGTTGTGATCTCTTGGTTTAGGAACTAAGGTGACAGGAGAACTCCACTCACTTTGGCAGGGCTCAATCATCTTATGGGTGAGTAGGTAGTCAATCTCCTTCTGGATCAGGGGAACCTTTAAGGGATTCACATGGTAGGCTGGCAGCTTAATTGGCTTCGCATCTCTAACATCAACATCGTGCATCAAAATGGTTGTCCTTCCTGGAGTATCTCGGAACACTTGATGGTATTTCTGGAGTAGAGCCGTGAATTCCTACCTCTCCTCATGGGTTAGATGAGCTAACTTAGTCTCCAGATCACTCAAGATAGCAACATTCTGTCCTAGGCTATCGCTGAAGTTCATACTGCATGGGAGTGCCTCACTTTCGGGGTCTTGAGGAACAGCTACAGTGCCGACGGGTTTATCAGGGTCTCTCCTGTGGTACAATTTTAGCATGTTGATGTGACAAAGCTGTTTGCTCTTCCTACGATCTGGCGTGGCAATAACGTAGTTCACATCACTGGCTTTCTTCTTCACCATGTACAGTCCATTAAACTTGGCTTGAAGAGGTTGTCCGTATATTGGCAGCAGAACTAGGACCTGATCACTTGGCTGAAACTGGCGTACTCTTGAGTTCTTGTCATACCACGTTTTCATCTTCTCCTGTGCAGTTCCCAAATTCTCTCGAGCTAGCTGGAACCCTGTTGATAACCGCTCCTTTACACCTTATTGGCGGGCTAGGCGGTCTATTTGACCGTACCACATAAGTTTTTTTTTTTACCCTAAATAGGGTTGTTTATGTGATCATTTTCATGCCTAAATAAGACCCAGAGCGTAAAACAAGTATCTATCCCTGAAAGGGCGTAAACAGAGCTTTCCAATGACACCCGAACCATCCTTGTACGACCACTGGTTCTCTTGCAACGATCGTGCAACACAAGTGCAAAAACCATAAAATAAGGTAATTTCCTTACATAATTCCCTGTGTAGCGAGTGAGAAAGGGGGGAGGAAAGTAGAATTCAGTTTAGTAGGTCCACGGTGGTCGTGGGGAGCAGTCATAAGGTTACTACGCTCGTCCCACTGCTCAACTCTCTCTCTCAGCAACATTACGTGCTGAAAATGGCGCTCGACAGCTGTCATTCACCGCCACTTAGTCCAAATTTTATGTCACTCGACATATGTTGCGCGCCGCCAGTTAAGGGTTAAAGTTCGCCACATGGGGTTTTTAGAGAAGATGGACCACATCTTGGAAGATAGTGGAGATAACCCCATTATCTGTCTCAGTGCCGGGAGTAACGATGTTGGTAAGGGTAGAAGTGAGGAACTGCTGCAGCAGTATCGGGATGTGTTAGATAAGGTTAGGATGAAGGGAGGGATCCCTGTAGTACATTGTATCCTACCCCGAAGAGGAGTTCCCAAGGAATGGACATCCAGGGCGATTGGTGTCAATTGCCGTTTGTAGAAATATTGCAAAGAAAAAGCAATACCATTCATTGATAACTGCGATAGTTTCTATGGGAGAGATGGGATGTACACAAGGGATGGGGTTCATCTTTCACGGTTAGGGGTTTCCACATTAGCTAGTTCTTTAGATAGGGTGGTTGTGGGGTTTTGAACAGAAATATTGGGAGTGTAAATGAGAGGTTAAATGGAACAATTTTAGCGTCAGGCGAAAGCGATAAGGATATTCAGTCTCATGCTAAAAATGATGACTATATTGCAAATGATAGTAGTGATGGTGCAACGGAAGATGGAAATGTTGTTAGAAATAAAGGTAAATTAGGTATAAATTAAAGAAAAATTCAAAATAAAGCTATTAGATTAATCAATAACCCTGCAATCACACAGGACCTTCCTACATTATCCATACGAAGAAACGTTGCATCCCTTGCATTATTCTACAGATATTTTCACGGCAATTGTTCCGAGGAACTTGCTTCAATTGTGCCGCCTCTCCACATCTTTCCCCGTAGAACTAGGGCAGCTGAGAGCGCCCATGAATTTACACTTTCTCCTCCACAATGCAGAACTTCTGCTTATCAGAATTAATTTATCCCCAGAGCTACTACTCTTTGGAATTCACTTCCCTCGAATTGCTTTCCACAAACTTACAATTTACAAATGTTTAAATCCAGTTGTTACAAACATTTTATGAATGGAGGATGCCTTTAGGCACATGGACCTTTTTGTTTTATCTGTGTGTTTCCTTCCTCCGTTCATTGTCTCAAAAAAAAAAAAAAAAAAAAAAAAAAAAAAAAAAAAAAAAAGTAAATTGAGTTATTATTACACAAACTGTAAGAGTCTATGTAACAAAATGAACGAACTTAGAGCCCTTGTTAGCAAAGAAAATATAGACATAATAGCGCTAACTGAAACGTGGATTAATACAGAAACCAGGCATTTTTGTTTGCAGAATTTGATATACCAGGATATAGTTTGTTTAAATAATTATGACCGAACAAGTAAGAGGGGTGGCGGTATAGCAGTGTTTGTCAGGAGTACATTAAAAAGCTGTATTAAATCAGGTATTAGACTAATAACAATAATGAAAGTGTTTGGGTAGAGGTTAACGAAGGTAGTGAGACCATAGTTATTGGAGTTATGTATAGACCGCCAAATATGAGTAGAAATGACGGAACGTCATTATGGGAGGAAATTAAAATGGCATCAAGGTTTAGCAATGTGTGCATTATGGGGGATTTTAATTTTCCGAATATAGATTGGCAGCATCAAATAGGAGACTCTGATTCTGAGGAGTTCATAGAGGTAGTACAAGATAGTTTTTTTATTTCAATTCATAGATACGCCGACTAGAGGTAATAATATTCTCGATTTAGTTTTCAGTAACAATGAACATATGGTAAATAATGTAGAGATAGGGGACCACCTAGGAAATAGTGACCACAATTCTGTGTATTTTAATATACAATGGAAAGGTAATACCAGAGAGAATACAACATTAATACCTGACTTCAGAAAAGCCAATTATGGTGGGTTAAGAAGAGCCCTATTAGCGGACCCTATGGTCAAAAAATTAAGTCGATTCAGGTGTCTAAATGAGTGTACCCCTTCTCAGGCACCTGTCATCTTAAGTCAGGAAGAGACGTCAACCTTGGTAGATACATACAAAAAATTTATCGAGTCGGTATTCAATGCACAAAATAAATATATCCCCAAAAGAAAATTTAGATCAAAACAGAACCAACCCAAATGGATGAATAATAGACTATTAGATCTTCTAGGACAAAAGAGAGGAATATATAGAAAAATTAGGAAAGGCGAAATTCACCTACTTGCTTAATATCAGAATCTATCAAGACAGGTAAAAAAGGATATTAGGAAAGAAAAAAGAAATTATGAAATTAAGGTTGCCAATGACTCAAAATATAATCCTAAAGCTTTTTACCAACTATATAAATCTAAGGTTAGAGATGTAATTGGTCCCCTTAAAACTTCGATAGGAGAAATGACAGAAAATTATTTAGAAATGTGCAGTACATTAAATAGTCAATTTCTTTCCGTTTTCACTAATGAAAATTTGGCACAGGTTCCAGAAGTCTGTAAGGTATATAGCGATAGTATAGAAAATAGGTTAAGTACGGTTACTCTAAGTAGAAATGATGTGCTTAAGGAAATTGACAGACTGAAACCTCATAAATCGCCTGGTACTGATGAGGTATATGCTAGAGTATTAAAAGAATTTAGGGATGAGTTAAGTTACCCATTAACATTTCTATTTAACAAGTCATTAGAGACAGGTATAGTTCCAGAAGCTTGGAAGCTTGCAAACGTAGTTCCGATCTTCAAAAAAGGTGACAAATCAATTGCATCCAATTACCGTCCCATTAGTCTTACATCAATCATAGGAATGCTACTAGAGTCAATTATTGCTAGTAAAATTAGAAACCACTTAGATACATTTAATTTAATAAATTCTTCTCAGCATGGATTCACTCAGGGACGTTCTTGCCTTACTAATTTGCTTAGTTTTTTCTCAGAGGTATATGAAGCAGTAGATAATGACAAGTCATATGATATAATATATTTAGATTTCAGTAAAGCTTTCGACAGAGTCGCCCATGAGAGATTAATGAGAAAGGTTGAGGCACATGGAATAGGTGGGGCGTTGTTGGGATGGATTAGGTCATGGCTAATTGGTAGGAAACAGAGAGTCAGCATAAATGGTACGAAGTCAGAATGGGGAGCAGTCAAAAGTGGTGTCCCCCAGGGATCTGTATTAGGTCCTCTGTTGTTTGTTATATACATAAATGACCTTAATTTAGGTATAACTAGTAGGATAAGTAAATTTGCAGACGATACCAAAATGGGGAGAACAATTGATTCAGATAGAGATATATTGTGCCTCCAAAGGGATCTAGATACCTTACACGAATGGTCAGTAAATTGGCAGATGAAGTTTAACATTGACAAATGCAAGGTATTAAAGATAGGGAAGATGCATACAAATGTTAAATATAAACTAGCTAATATGGAATTACAAAACTCGAATTGTGAGAAAGATCTAGGTGTGTTTGTTAGCAATGATTTGAAGCCTAGAAAACAGTGTATAAGCGTTCGAAACAAGGCAAACAGGATTTTCGGGTTCATCTCTAGGAGTGTGAGTAACAGAACTGCTGATGTTATCTTAAAACTTTACTTGTCATTAGTGAGACCCCATATGGATTATGCTGTTCAACTTTGGTGTCCTTATTACAGAATGGACATAGATTCATTGGAGAGAGTACAAAGTAGAATGACAAAAATGATCCATAATATTAGAAATCTTCCGTATAAAGAAAGGTTGAAGAAATTAGGCTTACATTCGTTAGAGAGACGCAGAGTTAGAGGGGATATGATAGAGGTGTTCAAGTGGGTTAGTGGGATTAACAAAGGGGACATGACAAATGTACTAAAGCTCAGTGATAGCGAAAGAACTCGTACCAATGGTTTCAAATTAGATAAATTTCGTTTCAGAAAAGATATAGGCAAATATTGGTTTGGTAACAGAATTGTAGATGGGTGGAATGGACTACCAAGTGCTATAGTGGGATTAAAAACGGTAGGGAGCTTTAAGATAACATTGGATAAGCATATGGACGAGAAGGGTTGGGTGTGAAGGGGGATCAGCCGGGTTGGGTGTGACGCCTCCCGGCATTAGCAGAATGGTTGCGTGGGGCATTGCAGCTCGCTAGCGCTCGCCAGGATGGGGGGATGGGCTACAGTTGTCCTAGAATGATCTGCTTTATTTAATTAGGGTCGTGTTGCCACAGACAGTCTAGAAATGGTCTTTGTTTTGGTCTGTGACCGTGCCTTATATTTTATATTCGCTATAATATAAATGTTGCTTGTGTGGGAGGCGAGCGAGAGAGGGTGAGGGAGTACACCTGGCAGTGGGGTGAGCTATGACGCGGCTCGCTTGGGCGCTGACGGCGTTGGCGGCCGGGTGGTCAACTAGTCCCTTCCCGTCGTGGCCTCATGTTCTTTACCAGCTCAGAGCTTGCCTGACACGCGTATCGCCTACATCCTTTGCAATTCTGTCCCCCATACTCGCCACTTTGCATACTATTTCTCTCTCTCGACTTCTCCTTTCTCATTCTCTAATCTTTATTAAACTCAACATCCCTTCTGGTTTCAGCATAGACGTTCACCGTCGACCAGTCGTATTGTACGCGAAGCTCTCAGAGATTTCCATGTATTAGGTTAAGGAGGTATTAGGCTTTATTGAGGTTTTTGAGAGACGGACTTTTCCGTACGTGTCCTCTCTCGGGAAGGTTGTAGACCGGTATATGTCTCCCTGGCAAGGTGTTGAGTGATTCTACTTGGTTATCTAAAGCTAGACTAGGGGTAAGGTTACTATGTCGTTGTCTCCGATGTGTGCAGTGTTAGCTAAGCCCTGCACAACATCGACAGGTACTGTGGGAGCCTAAGTTGTCTTCGGGTGTGTTTACTTTGCGAGCACAGCGCTGTGGTGTGAGAGGGCCATAGCCTATCCCTCACAACATAGTGCTGCCTCTTTGTGTTGACTTCTGAGGGATCGCCAGGATAGAACTAGGTACTACAGACCTAGATTTATCAAGAGAGCATCCCCGTCATATAACGTAATCTTCATTATACCACCTTCGGACAACGTTAGGCTACCAGCCGCATGCTCGCCCATTGTTGCCCTGCCTTGATACCCCAGCTAGACTTTATTAACTGAGCAGACACTGGTTAGAGATAAGCCCCCATTATTATATGTATGCAGCATTATCATTCACTGCACTTTTGAGCCGAGGTTGTTGTTGAGTTGCACAACCCTAGTAGGCTGTTGCGTTGTGTCACGAAGCATTTCTTTAGTTGTCGAGCATTACTACCTTTGCGCAGTCTTTATTATTCGCCTGCCTATTATTACTATATGTCCTAGCATTTATTGTGACCCGTACTCTGCATTATAATTGTTCAAGATTCTTTACGAACATCTTCCCAGCATCAGACTTATTTCAGAAGTTTCCAGTTGATGTTGCAGGACTAGCATTGCACTTTCTTTAATACAGGAGTGCCAGTTATTATAGTATCTACCGTAACGTTAATCAATCACGTTAACTATCTTTTCTTTGTGTAACATAATCGAGTAATCTTTTACTGTTTGAGAATAGGCTGTTTCATTGAGCGTCAGCCTAGTGTGTGTGCACCAGTTACCGAGTCATAGGATACCTCGTTGTCCAGGCACGACTCAGGGCGGTAATGGTGTTTTGTTTTCCAGTGTTTAAGGCAGGGGTTGGATCTAGTGTTACCGTTGTTGCATTTTGCCATTATCTAGTCCAATGTTGAAGAGCCCTGTGTCTTTGAGAACCTGGATCGTAACATGGGCCAATCAGCGCTCTGCAGACCCCCGTAATCCTGCGTTAATCTCTAACTGTTTTGGTAAGATGATCCTCAGGGTATTAGAGTGTTGAGCCTATAATTGGGGTTGTGTGGGACAGGGATCTGCCTTGCTTAGGCCAATCGGCTTTCTGCAGACTCCCATTTTCTTATGTTCTTATGTTCTTATATTCCAGCAGGTTGCCGTCATCTGATTCCGACAGCCAAAACTCCTTCAACAACTTCATAGGACCTCTAACTTCATGCCCGAAGAGTAGTGTCCTCAGCATAGATTTGAGTGGCTGATGATATCTCTCCAGAGCTCCCTGTGGTTGAGGATGATATGCAGAAGACGTGATCTGTGTGAAGCCCAACTCTTTCAAAGACTGCTTAAAATCATTGGACATACAATTGCTCCCTTGATCTGACTGTACTTCCTTAGGCAATCCAAATCTGGTGAAGAACCCATGCATTTCTTTCACTACATTCTTCGCCGAAATATTTCTGAGAGGGATCGCTTCAGGATAACGAGTAGCCATATCAATGAGTGTCAGCAAATAGGAACACCCTGAAGAAGTCTTAGGGAAGAGGTCCTACAATATCAACTAACACCCGAGTGAATGGCGCCTCAAAGGGAGGAATAGGAACGAGTGGTGCAAATTTCTCCTTTTGATTACACTTCCCCACTACTTGATAGGTGTGACAAGATTTGTAATACCAGGAAACATCCTTGAAAATACCTGGCCAGTAAAAATGCTTCAAAATAAGGGCTGCTGTCTTTCTCACTCCCATGTGTCCTGCCAAACTGGAGTCATGAGCCACCCTAATGATATGCTGCCTACAAACTCGAGTATGATAATTTGATGCACAACCTCCCATTCACAGTCTGCTGATGACGTTGGGGGTTTCCACTTTCTCATTAATACTCCTGACTTAAAATAGTAACAAGTAGAAGCACTAGCTGAATCTTCCTCACTACAAGCAGAACTAACTAAACCTTCCAACTCTGGGTCAGCCTGCTGCAACTCCACTAACTCACGAGGTGACAAATTATCCACACTGTGGGGAACTGCCTCATCCTCTGAATGGTTTAAATTAGCAAGGAAAGTATCAGCCAAGAGAACATCAACATCATCATCATCATCACCCTCTAGGTCACCAGTAAATTTAGATTTTGCCCTAGTGACAGCATATGCAGGAAACACATCAGAGGAGCCGTCCTTGACTCCAGCCACTGGCTCACTAGATAATCGAGGAGCTGGACAAACCCGACCCCCAGCAATGTCGTTGCCAAGGAGAAAAGTCACACCTGACATAGGGAGTGTCTCAACCAATCCTACCATCACTGGACCTTGAACAAAATCAGACTCAAGATTCACTCTGCACAGAGGGACAGAAAAATAATTACTCCCTAAACCCTGCAACATTACAGTTTCACCAGAGGAATTATTAGAGCCTAAAACACTGGTCACTAGTAGGGATTGGCAAGCACCTGTGTCTCGTAAAATGTAAACAGATTTCCTGTCACTGCCATTAAGTGAACTGACAAAACCATCAGACAAGAAATTTGCATAGGAACTCTTCAGACTGTCACCCACATCACTGGTCAAAAGAGGTGCTTTATCAGTAGAGCTTACTTTACCCTTCAAAGCACTCAAACCAGGTACAACAGAAGTACTGCTCAAAAGAAGAGCTTTATCAATAGAGCTTACGTTACTCTCCAAAGCACTCAAAACAGGTGAAACAGAATCATTTATAAGATATTGGGAACTCTCAGGAGTGGACACCAGACCAACTGACTGAACATTTGCAGGTTTATTATTAGCTTCACGCTGTTTATTAAAACATTTCTCAGCAACATGACCAAGTCTACCACAAAAATTACATTTCTTCTTAATAGAAGTTAGAAGTGGAACTAGTATTTCCTTCCTGAGAAACATTATCTTTACTCTCCTTCCTTACACCTGTACTCTGAGAAGAGGCTACATATTTCCTCTCATATCTCTTCATTTTATTACCTGTATTTTGTCTGGACTGTTGGGACAAGAGCTATACATAAGAAACAGGAAATAATCACCTTGAAATTGATGATGTGAAACATAAATTTAAGCACTCATACAATAATATGGGTCCCAGTGATTATAGAAAAGGCTTATCTGATTGTAGAGCGAAGTATTGAAGAAGTTGAGTGGAAGATGTAGCAGATAATTGATGATCACTTATATTGGATGTTGGCAGATGGACTTCTGTACAGCAAGTGAGGTCCCCTTTGTTTACATACGGGACCTCGGTTACGAATCTTAAGTCTTAACTAAGGGGATACACCTTTCATATCTATCATACCCAAGGTACACTCATACATTCGCATATACATTTATCAATACCAGTAAATTATATTGGATACTATAATGTATGAATGTAATATTTAAACTACATATTAACGAAAGAATTTATATTATTGTTGCCAAAGAAAAAGTATTGGAGAATAAATCAAGGTAGACTTGTCAAGTTATGACACACTGCCACCACAAAGGTGGATTATCCAAATGTTATCCCGGCCGATCAAGGGCCTAAATACTAAACTTAGGTACTGAAAAATCAGTCTTAATCCAGGCTACGAGCAATATCAATATTTACAATTACTTAAAATTAATTCTTAATCCAGGCTAGGAGAGATCAATACTTATAATCTCTTAATCTTAATCCAGGCTAGGGTACATTTATATACACAATTTATAGGTTACAGTTGGCCAGAAGCTATTTTATTCCGCCATAAAGAACCAGCGCCTACCGCGGCTTGTCGGGAGGGACGTAACTCAATATCGCTCACCTCCCGATCAACGCCTAACGCGTTAAGAGGGAGATCTTGAGTCGACGGTTCATCGGAAGGGGCCACACACTGACTTACTGCCTGTTCTAAGGGGTACAACCTAACAATATGGCGAGTGGTGACACCTGTACTCGTCTTAAGATGCGCTACCCGACTTATTTCATTCCTCTAGGCTAGTGATTTTGCCTAATTTCCACATTAGCCGAGGACCGTCGTCATGTATTAGGACAACATCCCCCAGCTTCGGCCATCATTTACCTTCAGTCCTCAAGTGACACTGATGTGTCTCTCTCAATGCCAAGAGGTAGTCAGACTGCCAACGTTTCCAGATATCTTTTGACAATTTATTCATATAGTGATATCTAGCAGTCATAACATTATCCCTGCGGAATGACGGATCTGTCAATTCCTCATCGGCTATCGCTTCTTTTGGGAATGATTTTAATCGTCTGCCTCTTAGCATGTGAGATGGCGTAATAGCATTCACATCGTTTAGTTCACCCGAGACATAACCAAAAGGTTGGTCATTTACACAGGCTTCAATTTCACATAGAATAGTTTGCAGCTCTTCTAACGTTACCGATGCTCTAGCGAGAACCTTTTTTAGTCCGGCTTTCACTATCCCGATTGACCTTTCCCAAATGGCACCGAACCAAGGGGCTCTGGCGGGGATAAAACGCCACTCACAATGGTGTTCTAGCATAAAATTCTGAATTACCGGATCTTTAGATATATCGGCCAGCCTTTTGGCTGCAGTAACAAATGTTGTCGCATTATCGCTTAGAATTATTTGAGGAAAGCCCTGCCTACTAACAAACCGGCGGAACGTGTGCATAAAGCTTTCGCAAGACATGTGAGTTACTACTTCTAGGTGAATCGCCCTGGTGATGGCACAGGTAAATACAATGTAAGCCTTAATAGCGGGATTACCCTTTACTAATAATGCGCCAGAATAATCTAGACCGGTCACTGAGAAAGGATCTTGAGGCTGTACTCTAATACTAGGCAAGGGAGGTGCATTCCTTTTGGTGAGTAGGATTTACCCTTAAGTCTCTTACATACTATACACTTTCGTAGTACATTTTTACCATCTGTCTCATGTGTGGGATCCACCATTTTTGGCGCAAATAAGCTACCACATGACCCGCACCATAATGAGAACATACTATATGACTTTTTTTTTTTTTTTTTTTTTTTTCTATATTCCAACTTACTTCCTCTCGGGCATAGGCCGAGAGCCTTAACATTCACCGCTTTACAATGAACAGTGATGCCCGTGAGGTCTTGTTCCAGTCTAGGGAGTGAGACATGTGAAGCACGTAGAGTACAACGAGCACCTGCCATCTTACCTTCACATGAGGCACGGTGCTCACTCATGGCCCGAAACTACCCCATCTCTGAAGCCACCTCGTTCCCGTGCTTCACTGTCTCACCCCCTACACTCGGACTCTCACACTTACACACACACAACTTATATCTATAAGCAAACGCGTAATTGTATGGTTAGATGGTAGGAGGATAGGATATTTACTGTCATCGCTGATAGTGGCCAACTGAATTCTACCCCTACATTTGATCAACCCACTGTCTACGAATAGTCCTAGTTGTCTCATAACATTAGTAGCCGGTAAATTATGGTCGGTATTGGTCAAGATGCTTCATTCACTCATATAGGATTCCCTTTGCACTGTCATAATAATTAATTTTTCAGCGGCTCGCATTTCACTAACTAGCAAGGAAGGGGTGTCAGTTAAGAGCTCTCCCTTTACCTTTCGCCGCAAATTACATACATAACGGTTAACCCATACAAGGACCCGTACTGCCTTATCATAGCTACGATATCTGTCCCAAGCAATTGTGATGCCATCAATATCCTGAGTGACTACTGCTGCGGCCATTGATTCTACGGGAAAGTCTACCTGAACTGGTACGGCCGTTGCTCGATCCTCTGGCCACTCTGTTGTGGAAGTTAGCCACAAAGGCCCCTGCCACCATAACGGAAAATCGGACAACTGTTTGGTGGTAATGCCTCTAGTCAACAGGTCGCTCGGGTTATCCTTAGTGCACACATATCTTATAGTAGCATTGGGAAGTTGTCCATGGATCTCGTTCACTCTATTACCGACATACACAGGCAACACTTTCTGACTGCGCAACCATGCAATCGCAATCTGACTATCGGACCACAAATATATATTATTGAATTCATGATGATCCTTGAGTGCCTCTGTAATAAATTGAACAAGACGTGCGGCTAGCAAAACCGCAGTTAACTCTATTTTAGGTACTGTCACAGTCTTGATGGATGCTACTCGAGCCTTGGCAGCGACTAAAGCACTTTGGTCTCCATCAGACAGGTACACTACAGCATCGTACACGGAGTTACTCGCGTCACTAAACGCGTGTAATTCCACCCGTTTACTCGAGATGATTAATTTGACGTGGGAAACTTATACTCTGACAATTGTCCAAATCTGCCACCAGCGCTTGCCAGGTCGATCGTAAATCAGAAGGGATAGTCTCGTCCCACCAAATTTTGGAACGGCATAGAATTTGGAGGAATAACCGCGACCTGATGCAAACTGGTAATAAGATACCAAGAGGATCAAACAACTGTGCAGTTAGGCCAAGACATTTTCGCTTGGTAGGTAAAGCCTCACATGTATAATCCCAACGCCCAAAGGAAAGTCTATCTGTACCCAGTTGCCACTGCATGCCTAAATACTTATGGCACGACTGATCGGCAGCCATCCCATCATACGGCTCCAAAATGGACCTTGACTGCAGACTATTGGTCACCCACTTCCATAAGTATAAGTGGGCTGACGAGAATGCACGCTGGAATTGCCAATAATCAGAGATAAGACTGTCCTCTGTGTCTGCGGTACCTTGTATGTTATAAATGTACAGACCATTTTTTGTTTGACTGACGAGATTCACATCATTGAACTGCGATAAGTGTTTTAAGATGGAGGCATTCAATAGAAATGGTGAACAGGTAGCACTGAACAATACAACTTTGAAACGGAAAACATCACATAGTGAATCTACGTTAAAGGGGTCTCTAGGCCACAGAAAGCGTGTACTGTCTCTATCGCGTTTGTCCACCTGGAGTATGAGGAACGCCTTCTCAATATCGCTTATATACCCGTATGGCTTGCATCTAAACCTCAACATCAGCTTCGCCAAATCTGGAACCAAAGAGGGTCCCGTATACAGACAATCATTGAGGCTTAAGGCTGAAGGTGATAATTTGGCCGAACAGTCAAACACGACGCGTATGGGAGTAGTTTTGCTGTCCCGTTCATCCCCGTAACGTGGGCTAGATAATGTGTAGGCGAATCGGTGATAATTTCCTCATCAGTGGACTCTATGAACCCGCGATTTAGCTGATCTTTAATCCACTGAGCCCCAGCTAGTTAATAAATGTACCACCAGGGACCAGCTGGTTTTTGAAAAAAAAAAAATCCAGAAACAATAGCGAATGGGTTAGGAATGAAGGAAAAACCACAACAAAAAAGTCAAAAAGGTAAAAAATTGGTCCTACGGAGCCCCCGAAAACGGATTTTACAAGAGTAAAAATTTGAAGGCAATAACACCCAAAATTCCGGTTTTTGCGCGCTCATGCGCACGCAGTTGGACTTTGAGAGTTTTCAACCATTTGTATGGTTGCGTGGGATACTTACACATCTTCCCTACAAATCTGAGCCCTCAAGGTGCCATAGGACCGAAGTAATTGGGACCGGAGTAACACTAACGCAACTGTTGCGTCGCTGGGGTTTAGCGTTACATACATTGCTGACGCAAACCCTGCGTCGCTGGGGCTCAGTGGGTTAACAACATTACAGTACTGCTGACAATACGCCAGATTCGCGATAAATTTCTTCTGTAGCTTCTGTAAGCTTCCTATCGCCAGACCGTAATTGTTCGGCAAGTCGCCTCTGTTTCTGCGCCACGGCAAACGGACACAATACTGGTTTTCTTCGGGTATAGGTTACAGCTTCATCATACAATTTAAGTGTATCCCCAGCCTCTGCATCTATCTCTACTGATTTGATACCTAAATTGTCCATATCCCACAATTTATTCAAATCTTGACTACATGGTTCATTGTCTGTCTGTAGATACTCACTAATTGAACTGACCGCAATTTTTAACACTATCACGACTTCAACATTGGTATTGGCTACATGATCCTTGTATGACCTACTAATCGCGTACCCAAACTTGGTGGGCATAAGTGGGCAACAACACTAAATTGCCCTCCCGTTTATATCCTGGTAGCACTAAGTCATAGTAATAATCGGCACCGATCAACATGTCTAGCTTAACATTACTGCCTATGAATGAATCGGCTAGCCTATACCCTGAATCCTGTAATATGCCTACTACACCTTTGATGCCTGTTGATACCTTGTATTCTGGTAAGGAGTCTACTACTACTGCCATTAAGGATGAATTCCTATCCCTATCCTTGTACTGCAGGGTGACTACCTCATACACCTGTTCGCGCTGAGCTCCCATAAACCCTTGCAGCTTCAATGTCTCTCTTCCAGATGCAACATACTGTACTGACGGCAGAGAGGACCGCAGAACAAAAGTGCGCTGAGAACACTGATCTAGCAAAGCACGATAATGGTAATAACCTTCATTGTTAATAACTGGCATCATAATTGTGGGCAAAACTACTGTGTCTCTCTCTGACGCTACAGACAACGTCGTGGAGGTTGAAGCAGGATCAGTTGTTGCAACTGTAGTTTGACTTGCTACCTCTCCAGCAGATTGGGGAGATAATGCGTGGAAGTGCCTGCCATTGTATACTCGGCAGGGACTTAATTTAGTATTTGTGCAACCGCGCCCCCCATGCTCCCTGCCTCACTACTTTGATATTTTGGGCACTTGTACCACGCATGTTTCAGACTACTACACAAATACCAAGCGAATTTCCTGGGCTCTGCTTGCGTTTTTACTTTACCGGTACTTTTATTTATGGTGGAAAATGTTGAAGCTGTGGCATTATACTGTACTGGTTCACTGGTGACTCCCTCCATATTGAACACTTCTGCCTGGTAATTTTCTATAAAAGACTGCAATTCGAGTGGGTTAGATTTCATCGCTCTTATTAAGTTTTCACGAAGTGGTGTTGGTAGCTTATTCAATTGGATGACGGTACATATATCATCAACGCTGACATTTAACGTATTGAGGGATCGAATAGTACTCTCGAAAGCGGCATAGAACTTCTTAAGCGGTGCACTCATAAACCTCACTAACTCATAAAATGGAGCAGACAACTCGCACAAGTTCGTAATGTGTGCGGATTTTATTCGGTCTTTTTGTCCGTATGTCTTCCCAAGTAGTGGTGGCGGTGGCGTAGCTACTGGCGATTAAGCTAAATCCCCCCCAACAACTTCTGTGCTTCCCCCTCCAGCTACCCGCGCAAATATGTGAAACGCTGAACATCTGACAACTCATTGTGGTCATGCATGGTACAGCGGAAGAGGTCCCAGAATTCTGTCCACTTTGCCGGGTCTCCACTAAATTTGGTAGCTTAACCCCTGCTACCTTTGCCGTGGCACTACTGTTGGTCAGAGTAGGGGATTTTTTGTATTTAGTCTCGAGTTTAGCCACAATCGCTTCCTTGGCCTCAGAGTATTCGTCATCGTCACCAGCTATAGTCACAATGTCAACGGTCTCGTCATATAGTTCGTAAAGATGGTCATTGACTGACTCCAGCTCATTAAGGCGCTTGCGAATCAGGGTAACTTTGCCGTTCACCTCGGACGCATCTGCCCGATCAATGAAGGCGTCTAAGTCCCTAGTTAGTCTAGTCAAACAGCCCCTCGCTATCCCTCTCTTTTTCTTAAGTTCTGATAGGGTGGCAAGCATGTTGAAATGATTTTAAGCGAGGCTAGGCCAAGCGCACCGAAAGTCAAGTCAAACTATCACCAACAACCCCACTACATTGAAAAACTACCACCCAGTACAAGTAGTGTTACCTCCGGCCGTCTCCTCAATAAATCCCTCCATGCTTGTGTATTTTTTATAGTAGAAAACCTAGCTTCTGGCACTGCAAATTTACGCACAACAAATGAGTCTTTATAAATGAGTTGATCAATGTAAATGTGATCTACGAAACTGTGTCCAAAGAGCGCTAGGGTCTTAAGAGGGTGAGGGTATGCTGCTGGATTGGGATGGAATCCACTACCTATACCGCCTGCACCAGCCAAACATTTGTTATCATAGCGCCACATAAGCAATAAGAGGCAAAAAAGTGCCAAAAAAATAAGGCAAGAGAACATGAGGACTCCCCGCGCAAATATGGCCTTGTGCGGTAACACTCCCGGCCACAAGAAAGAAAGCCAGGCTAAAGACCGGCACTAGTGAATAGTCAATGGAACTTTCTTAACCATAGCCTTATCGCTGCCACTGACAAAGTCTGTGGGAAAACAAAGGGTCACCCCAGGAATAAGACCTCCTGATGGTGGAACGATGAGGTAGAACATGCTGTGAAAGAGCAAAGGAGATGCTTCAGAGCATGGAAGAAAGGAGGCAGTAAGGAGGAATGCCAGGCAGCTAAACGAACTGCCAAAAGAGTTATTTACAATGCTAAAAATTGCATTAAGGACCTGGTCCTCGAACAAGTGTGTAACACTGACAATCCCAATGGGATCTTCAACCTAGCTAGGCGAGTTAAAAGTGACAGTAGGGATATTATAGGTGAACAGTGTGTTAGAAACGATAATGGGAAGATTGTGTATGCAGAAAATGAAATCAGAGAAGCATGGAAGGCACACTATGAACGATTGCTAAATGTAGAGTTTTAACCCTTCCTACCCGGACTGCCTTAGGTAAGGACAGCGCGGCTGAAGGGCCGCAACCCGGTATGCCTTATGTAAGGCATTTGCTTGAAAGCGAGCTTTAAATTTCGCGTGGGCAAATTTTACTTTGCGGGAGCGATCGTAGCGCCACCAAGCCTCAACTACCACGCTTATCAGTTCCTACGTTGCCGCCATTGAGAGCTACAGCAAAAAAATGAATTCCGACGCGTCCGATACTGTGCAATCTCCCGCGTGTCCCAGTGCTACCCCGCTTGCAACATCTACGCCTCTGCCAACCGAGAAGAAAAGGAAAGTAAGGAAAGTGAAACGTTTGCTAAGTGACAGTGCAATACACCGTGAACTTTTCAACCAGGATGTGAGCAGTGGTGAAAGCTCTGTGGACAAAAACCTCTATATTCAGAGTAGAAGTGGAAGCGAAATTGACGATTTTGTGGGATTTGGTGCTGATGACAATGTTGATTTATTTGAGGGGGGTGATAGTAGTGATGATCCTGATGTGGAAGTGGTGGAGGAAGGTGCTATTGAAGTACCAAGTGTGCTAGAGCCAACCCCTTCGCCTAGTTTCGTAGGTCAGGGTAGGCCTAGCCCTAGCCCTATGCCAGGACCTTCCCCTTTGCCTGCCCGTATGCCCTTGAAAGTGGGTAAATACTTCTATAAACAGTCTTTAGTGAAAAGTGCAGCCAAGAAAGCACGCAGGGAGGCAGAAAAAGTGAGGGAAGGCGTAGATAGTGAGAGTGACGCCGACCCAGGCCTAGCAACCACCCGCATTCCTTTGTCACGACGCCTTGACCCGGGACGCCGGGAGGGCCACCCACAGCCCTCAGCTTCATCTGTCCCTCAAGATGACCAAAGGGCCTCTACAAGTGCGCCATTGGCCTCCCGCAGTGTGTCACCACAGGCCCTGCATCGTAGGTCATTATTTCCTGCGGAAAAGTCCCCGGCTAGCCGCAAAAGGAGCCCAACTCCCGAGGCCGAGGCTCCCATTGCTCAACCTCCCGCAGCCCCACGCCGCCGACGCCCGGTCTATTCTTCACCAGAGTTGACTCCTGAAGAGGCTGCTGATGACCCCGACATTGCCCCAGATGACCTGACGTCGCCTGAGGAAGAGGAAAACGAAGAGGAAGAGGAACAGGAAGAGGAAGAGGAAGAGGGAGTCCCGACAAGAAGAGTCAAAGGACCTCGAGGTCGTGGACGTGGTCAGCCTGCCGACGCCGCTGCCCCTGGGCCTGGGCGTGGGTGTGGGCGTGCAGGGCGTCCGCCTGGGCATCCGCGTGGCCAAGGGCATGTGCCAGGGCATCCAGGGCGTGTGCCTGCTGCAGCTCCACGTCCTCGTCCTCGACCTGCTGAAATGTTTGTGTGGTCAGATGGGGCGGATTTTGTGCCAGATTTTCCTGCCTTTGACGAGGTACAACAGGGTTCTGGGGTGTCACCAGCATATATCCCTGTGGTCCAAATGCCACCCCCAGTGAACTTTTCTGTGGCTTCTATGACAATGAAGTCATCGAATACCTTGTCAAAGAGACAAATCACCACCAGGCTATCTGTTCAAACTTTCTTGGCAGGAAGACAAGTGCAAAGATGGTGGCATGGAGAGCTCTCACTGTGGCAGAATTATATGTGTTCTTGGCACTCACAATGCTGATGACACACATAAAGAAGCACGTTCTGGCCGACTACTGGATAACTGGCGACCTCACAACGACTACAGCATTTGGCAAATTCATGTCAAGGGATAGGTACTTCGACATCCTCTCATATTTCCACCCGACAAATAACATGCATGTCTACAAGCCCGACACACTCTGGAAGATCAGGCAACTGTATGACATGATACGTCATCGGTTTTCCTCCTACCTGATTCCATTTCAGAAGCTGTGCATCGACGAGTCTCTGGTCCTGTTCCGTGGTAGGCTGCACTTCCGACAGTATATCCCGTCAAAGAGACACCGCTTCGGCATCAAGCTCTTCGTCCTCTGCGACTGCAAGACGGGATATGTGCTTGACTTTATAGTCTACAGCGGCAAGGGTGGTGAGGTGGAGATTGACCCCCTCATTGGTTTTGGCGGCGCTGTGGTAAAGAGGATGATGGAGAGGTACTTCCATGACAACCACGTCCTCTATACCGACATTATTACACGTCGCCTATGCTCGCCAAGTACCTCCATGACCGCAAGACCGGAACTGTCGGCACAGTGAAGGGGAAGAGGAAGGGCATGCCAGCCTACCCAACAAAAACTAAGAAGACGGACATATTCCATAAGAAGAGTGGCCCCATCCTCTCCATCCACTGGCATGACCAGCGCAAGGTCAACCTCCTCACCACATGCCACAAAGCAGAGATGGTCCCCACAGGGAAGGTGGACCGAAAAACTAAGAACCCTATCACAAAACCAGCTGCTGTTCTGGACTATAACCTCAACATGCGCCTCGTCGACAAGTCCGACATGCAGATGGGCTTCATAGACTGCCTGCGAACATCTTGCAGGTGGTACAAGAAGTTTGTCCTGCATACAGTAGATATGTCTGTCCTCAACGCGTACAACATCTACCGTTTGAGGTGTCCAGTCATCAAGTACAAGAGCCTGCGGACCTTCCAAAAGCAGCTGATACATGAGCTCCTGGTAAAACATGCGGGTACACCAGGGAGGCCACTACAAGGACCAGGCATGATGGACAGAATAGGGTGTGCCGACTTCATCAGAAAGCACCAGCTCGTCGCCCTTCCTTTCCAGGGTCCTAACAGCCAAATAAGGATGCAGAAGAGGTGCTATGTGTGCACCCGCACAACTCGACGACCAAGCAAACCCACAAAAACCACTTGGCAATGCCTTGAGTGTCAGGTGGGACTGTGTGCCGGCACCTGCTTCAATGATTTCCACACTCTGGCAAACTATTGAAGTGTAAGTGACAGTGATAGTGACACTCAATAATAATAATATAACTAAGTATAAGTGAAAGAGACACATAAGTAATAATAAGTGCCTTCAGAACAATGTGAACAAGTGAAAGTGACACTAAAATATATATTCCTAACAATAAAGAAGTGAAAATTACACAATCAATTACCATAGTCCAGTATAAATAATCATAACTACTATAATAATGACTATAAAACTAAGTCTAAGTGAAAGAGACACACATAAGTAATAATAAGTGCCTTCAGAACAATATGAACAAGTGAAAGTGACACTAAAATATATATTCCTAACAATAAAGAAGTGAAAATGACACTATCAATTACCATAGTCCAGTATAAATAATCATAACTACTATAATAATAACAATAAAACTAAGTATAAGTGACAGAGACACAAGTTACTTCAGAAAAATATATTTATTGAGTGAAAATATCATAATAACAATAATATATGGCATAATAAACAATAAAACACTAAAAAATCGCTTCCCGCCATAATTCAAGGTAGAGCGACGAGTTAAAACGTTCGTCGTAGCCTGGGCCGCGGGTGAGCGTTCGGACGCGGCGAGGTAAATACGCGCCAAAAGTTACCTCCACTTCCATCACCATAACTCCTGAACTACTTGAGCTAGAAAGCTCTACTCAATGCCATTCTACGGGGGAAGGTGTGGCGCCCATTTTAACATAATATGTTTGATTATTGTAGGTAGTATATTAACACCTTATTGGCGGGCTAGGCGGTCTATTTATATGTACCGCCCAGCGGGGTGTTTTTAGCCAAAATAGGGCTGTTTACGTGATCATTTTCATGCCTAAATAAGACCCAGAGCGTAAAACAAGCATCTATCCCTGAAAGGGTATAAACAGAGCTTTCCAATGACACCACAACGATCCTTGTATGACCGCTAGTTTTCTTGCAACAACCACGCAACACGAGTGCAAAAACCATGTAATTCGGTACTTTCCCCATACATTTCACTATGTAGCGAGTGTGAGAGGGTGGAGGAGGGTGGGATTCATGTCAGTAGGCCCGCCGCGGTGGTCTGGAGCAGTCATACGCTCGCTACTCTCCTGCCACCACTTGTCTCTCTCTCTCAGCAACATTACGTGCTGAAATTGCCACACGACTTATGGTGTGAGCCGCCACATAGTCCAAATTTATTTAACTTGACTTATGTTGTGGGCCGTCAGTTAAGGGTTAAGCGAGATTAGCCTTAGTTTACTTTTGTTGTGTTTTCAGCCAGATCGCCCGGATACAGCCTCCGTCATTAAGAAAGGCTGCCCGGGTAGGAAGGGTTAATGGGATAAGGAACAGCTTAGTATCGAAAAACCAATATCTGGGGCCCCTCCTTTGATAGCACCAGCTGTAGTGAGCGATGCAATCAATAAAATGAAGGACGGTAAAGCTCCAGGTTGCTCCGACATTGTCGCTGAGATGATAAAAGCCTCAGGGGAGACTGGTGTAAACTTAGTCACTGAGTTGATAAACACCATTATTAAAGATGAGAAAATCCCAGAGGATTGGCTCAAAAGTGTAATAGTAAATATATACAAAGGAAAAAGGGATGCGCTAGATAGAGGAAATTATAGGGGCCTGAAAATGCTTGACCAAATCATGAAGGTCTGTGAGAGAGTCCTTGAGGGTTTGATCAGGCAAAGCATCTCTATTGATGATATGCAGTTTGGTTTTATGCCAGGACGGGGTACAACCGATGCTATCTTCATAGTCAGGTAGACACAGGAAAGATACTTACTAAAAGGCAGCGATCTTTACTTTGTGTTTGTAGATCTGGAGAAGCCCTTTGATAGGGTGCCTAGAGATGTTGTGCAGTGGGCTATGAGGAAACTTGGTGTGGAAGAGTGGCTGGTGCGTGTGGATAATGAAGATGTATGAGGATTCGCGAAGTGCGGTGAGGGTGAAGGGTGTACTGAGTGATGAGTTTGCAGTCCATGTTGGAGTCCATCAGGGTTCAGTGTTAAGCCCCCTCCTCTTTATTATGGTCTTGGAGGCACTGTCTAGAGTTTTTAGAGGCAGACTCCCATTGGAACTGTTTTATGCAGACGATTTTGTCCTAATAGCTGACAGTATGCAAGATGCTAAGACCAAATTCAGAGAGTGGAGAGAGGGCATGGCGAGCAAGGGTTTAAGAGTCAATATTAACAAGACCAAGGTTATGCATTGTAGATTGAGACGAGGCAATGTGGAAAAGAGCGGTGCATACCCATGTGCAGTGTGTGAAAAGGGAGTGGGCGTTAACTCAGTTCAATGTAGCATCTGTCGATGTTGGGTACACCATGGGAGTAAGTGCTGTAGTAGAATAAAGGGACCCCTGCTGAAGGATAAGTCAGAAATAGAGAAATTTGAGTGCATAGTGTGCAAAGGCGATCTTGTGTTTAGTGATGATCCTGTGGCTGTGAATTTTGGAAAGGAGTCTTTGGAGCTGGTGAACAAGTTTTGTTACCTAGGAGATACCATATCTGCCGGTGCCACGTGGGGCCGAGGCTGCCACTGTTGCTAGAATTAGGTGTGCCTGGGGGAAGTTCAGAGAACTGATGCCAATCCTGACCATGAAAAGGATGCCTCTCCCCCTGAAGGGAAAGGTGTATGCCTCATGTGTTATAAGTGCAATGACGTATGCCTCAGAAACATGGGCCGTTAAAGTAGAGGATGTCAACAGAATGGAGCGTAATGAGATGAGAATAAGATGGATGTGTGGGGCCAGGCCTATGCAGGCCAGGATAGAGTAACAAATGTTGAGCTGAGGAGACGTTTAGATATAAAGAGTATTAGCGAGGTGATGCGTACAAGTAGACTGGGATGGTATGGACATGTGGAGATAATGGATGAACAAAATTGGGTGAAAAAATGCAGGTCTGTGATTGTGGAGGGAGCTGCACCAAGGGGTGGACCGAGGAAGACCTGGGATCGGACTATACGCGCCAATCTCAAACCCAAGAACTTGACAAGTGAAGCAGCCCTTAATAGGGTTGCCTGGAACGCCGCCATTAGGACAAGAGACTGAAACTGCACGTATGTGTGGAACACTCAGTCTTAAAATGTTATGTATGTATGTATGTACTAGGGAAAAACACCGCAGGGGTAACCTAGGCCTAGCCGAAAATATAGGCCTATGTGGGGGAAAAGCCAAATAACTAAATGAGATAGGCAGAAAGGCAAGAAGGAGCAAGTAAATAAAGTTCGAAGGACCATATCTTGTCTGGACTGTTGGGACAAGAGCTATATATAAGAAACAGGATATAATCACTTTGAAAATGATGATGTGAAACATAAATTTAAGCACTCATAAAATAATATGGGTCCCAGTGATTATAGAAAAGGCTTATCTGATTGTAGAGCGTAGTATTGAAGAAGTTGAGTGGAGGATGTAGCAGATAATTGATGATCACTTATATTGGATGTTGGCAGATGGACTTCTGTACAGCAAGTGAGGTCCCATTTGTTTACATACGGGACCTCGGTTACGAATCTTAAGTCTTAACTAAGGGGATACACCTTTCATATCTATCATATACCCAAGGTACACTCATACATTCGCATATACATTGATCAATACCAGTAAATTATATTGGATACTATAATGTATGAATGTAATATTTAAACTACATATTAACAATTTTTTTTATATTATTATTACCAAAGAAAACGTATTGGAGAATAAATCAAGGTAGACTAGTCAAGTTGTGACAACCTGTATAATGTTTGTGAGTGAGCACATACTCATCAGCTAAAATTAAAGCTTGTTTTGCCTGTGCTTCAACTTGAGCTTCAACTTGTGCTAACTGTAACTGAATCTTAAGCAAGTTTCAATTGTGCATATATATTCGGGTCAACTAAAGGAGTTAGATTAAATAGTTTTATATTAATCATGTAAACAATTTCATCTTTAGTAGCACTAGGAGAATGAGCAAACTGCAGGTATCGTGCAACAACTTTGAATTAATTTTTCTTCCTACTTTCTACCTCAACAACTGTCTTAACACTCTCTACAAAATCTTTAGCTTCATCTAAGGTAGAAATAGTTGAAGAAGACATCATGAACACTTAGATATCACAATTACAAGCAAATACATTAATATATGCTTACCTTCTCGGCTGCGCAGCCCCTGTAGTATACACCATACCCCTGTGCGTAGGTATTATAATTCTTTCCTCACTAAAATAGTTAATTTACCATAAATATAATTAATACTTATCCATATGCGCCTATTTTACGTTTAATATGAAGATAGTAACTTGTGACACCCTTCATATTAATCATCTCCCCGGGCCTGGAAGTGTGGTGGGGGGGCTTGGGGCTTTGGCTCCGCTGCATGTCTGCCTGCAGAGATCAGAACCTCTCCGGGTGGTCGGGGGCCGGGGGAGTGCTGGAGCTACCTTGGTGACCCTGGTCTCTGGGTCTTCTCCTGGGTGACCTGGATGTGTGCGAGTTTGTGCTTCTTATCTGTGTTTATTTGTAGTTTTATGTTGTTTTTGTGTTTTCCCTGTTCTTGCTCTGTCTTGAGTCGGCTACCCCCAAAATGGGGATGGGGCCTGAGCATATAGATAGATAGATAGATATAGAACTTGTAACAACAATAAAACAAGTGGGAATAGTGCTTAGATGGTCAAAATTGCGAATAAATACGGAGCGGCCCATTCATGAAATATGGAGCAAAGCGAGGCAACCCCACCTCTCGCGAGGTCTGGAGCATGACTGAGAGCCTCACCCCACCCTCTACCTCTGCCAACACACTCGCTAGTTACACAACCACACCCTGCAACCAGCTTGCAGATTTTAGCACAAAAATATACCAATGAATAAGGGAATAGCAGGGAAAATAGGTGATAATTGAAGGGTGAGGGGGGGGGGGGGTTGAGGAGGGGACTTTGACAGATGTGGAGAAGTGATATGAGGTATGGAGGGAAAACAAATGTTTCAAGTGCTACTGGGGCCTTTTAAAAGTTTTTTTTTTTAGGCCTAGGATCTTAAGAGTCTCCCCGCAGTCACCCAGTAAAACCTCTTAAGAGTCTCCCAACAGCTGCCGAGTTAAACAAGTCCCGAAGATCCTGGCTAAAGGTCGCCAATGTTATGTTTTTGGACGAGGTGAATGACACAAACAATAGGCTAAATATAAAATTCAAGACTGATGTCAGAACACACTCAAAAATATCCAGGTTCAAGGAAACGAGCATAAAAATTCTTAGTTTAATAAATTAAGTATTATAATGTAACAATAAAATCAGTCTCTTCAGGACGAGTGATATGAATATATAATGCACTAAGATTTGGCTTAGTAACAAAAAAGAATGATTATCCTAAAATATGCAAGTGAAAAATAAATAAGTATATGTCTTTACTGAAGCAATGCAAGGTTTAAATAGCTATATCACATAAGAATTAATATTTTCTCAAGATCACTGGAAATGGTTAATATAGGTTTAATAACTTAAGGAAATGCACAATACGTTAATAAAAGCAATGCAAGCAATTAATACAACTATTTAAAAGTTAAATAAGCACTAAAATATCACTTGAGAAAATATTTTTTCTGAAAATACAATATAAGGGGTAACTAAATTAATCTGATCAAATTTACAAACTTGAAAATTAATCGCAAATTAATTTAATGCTATACACTTATAATATTAACAAATGCAATCAAAAGGAAATACAGACATTATATTAAGTCATTGTAAACTTAATGACAATTAATTATAAACTAGATTTATGAAATATTTAGCAATTAGCCTTCATATGAAATAGCACTGAAATATATATAATAGGCTAACAATAATAATGCTAAATACACTATTATATTCAATGTACTCAACACTCGGGAACACAGCTAAAGATGCAGGTGCTTAATCGTTTGATGGTAGCCAGGAGAGATATGTCACTTCACTAAGTATAAGAGTAAACTATGTACAGAGAGGCAGACGAGATGCTAAGGTCAACTGGTCAGTTGAATCTGGAGTCCCAGTGACAGAGAGCGGCGTGCTTATATAGGCCTCACGGTAGCCAGAATATTCCACCACGCTCGCGATCATGCCAGACAGACAGGCACCGCACGTCCACAAATTCGTACGAGATATAAACACGTGGATGATGATGCAATATCTACTCGCACTTACAAATCAAGTGACTTTCTCTAAAATGCGTATAATTACCCTATCACTACTGCACTTATTTATTTTATATATTAGTCACAGCACCGTACTACCCTACAACAGACACTCTCTTAACCCGGGAGCTGCGGGAAGACTCTTAAGAGTTCCCCCGGCGGACTGCGGGAAGACTCTCCTGAGTAAGTAAAACTAAAAATCAACTTTTGACATCGAAAAAAACATATTTTTTTTATTTTTATTTTTTTTATTTTTTTATTTTTGTTTGGCCCCTGGGCCAAGCAAAATCTCAGTCCTCTACCTCCCCTCCTTCCCCACTTTCCTCCTATTCCTCAGTTATCACCTATTTTCCCTATTATTCCCTTATTCTGAGGTATATTTTCGTGCTAACATTAGCGAGTTGCAAGCAGGGTGTTGTCATCACTGATGGCCATCGAGTGCAAGAGAGAGAGAGAGAGTATCGATCGACTGTGTCGCAGTGGCCTTGGGGAAAATGGGCGGGAAGGTAGCTTGCCTCACCCATACATTATACAACTCGCGGGCTATATCTCCGATTTTGACCATCCAAACGCTGTTTTCACTCGTTTTATTGTTGTTTCAGGTTAATACCTTTATAATCAACCCATAATAGGCGCATATGGATAATTATTAATGCTATTAATGGTACAATGAATATTTTAGTGACGAAAAACCTCAAATACGTCAGCACAGGGGGAGGTTTTCATTTACCCCCGTGCGCACTTCAGAGGTTAATATCTGACTCAAACACCAAGACATGCAGGTTCTCTAGGAAAAGGGGTCATCTTTCTCTTTGCTCTATGAAAGCAGTAACACAAGGAGACAAAAATATCTATTGTCCCCGAGTTTGGTTGATAGTGTGTGTAGTATGCAAGAGTACTTCTATAGTTATTCTAGACTGCATATAAATGAGAAAACCTAACACGGCCAGACTCCCAGACACTTCATAGTATGCCCAATCGCTTAGGAATTAGGAATCATATGAAGCAGAAACATGAGGAAAGTCTGACCACTATCCAAACATATGAAACGCATATGGGGAGATATGGGGAGATTGTAGGCACCAATCGATCAGGGCTAGACCCAGGTGAGGTTATAGGCATGTGATAAAGAGTCGCTGGAACTCCTGTTTCATATGCTTGGCCACTCGTACTGATTTTCTTTGTGCCTCATTTACACTGAGAGCAATCCAGCTAGCTCTCACAAACAACTTCTCATCCTATTCACTTCACTACACTAAACATGCACACCACACTTCATTCTTCCACACCAACATTAAAAAAAAAAAAAAATAATTATAGCCCAGCCTCGGAGTCCCCAGGGGGGGGGGGGGGGGGCCATAAATGCCCCCACACCCGACCGACCATCCCCTGACGACCCCACACAAATACCTGGACCTCGGCCTGTTACTCTTTCTATTGATTTCTGCAACATTCGAGGACTTTCCTTTAACTTTCACTCTGTTGAACACCATCTCTCCTCCTACAAACCTGATCTTCTCTTCCTCACTGAAACTCAGGTGTCTGCAGCAACATCCAGCAGCCCCTTCTCTATATCCTCCTACTTTCTCTATCCTAGTTTCAAAGCCAAAGGCGGATGTTGTGCATATGTGCACAACAAACTCACTTGCTCGTGTTCCCGATTTCGACTCCTCTGAATTCTCAACTTTATGGCTCAAACTTTCCTGTCATTCTCTTACTAAATATTTCTGTGCTGTCTATCTTTCCCCTAACTCTAAGAACTTTCTCAAATTCTTTGACTATTTAAACTCTACAGTGGAACACATTCTATCCATTTCTCCTTTTTCAGAAATGTCCATCTTAGGAGATTTCAACGTTCAACACCGCCAATGGCTCTCCTCTCACACTACTGACCCAGCTGGTGAACAAGCCTACGGCTTTTCTATCCTAAATGACCTAGAGCAGTTAGTTCAGCAACCCACCCGTATCCCGGATCGCATCGGAGATCGGCCCAACATTCTTGACTTGTTTCTAACTTCTAATGCTTCTTCTTATACTGTTAATCTGTTCTCTCCTTTGGGCTCCTCCGACCATAAACTTATCTCTGTCACCTGTCCTATCTCTCCAGTACGGCTACCCGATCCTCCTAGCCGGCGGTGCTTTTGGCACTTCGGCACTGCCGACTGGGAGGCTCTCCGGCAGTACTTCTTTGATTTCCCATGGAATTATTTCTGCTTCCGTGGCCGGGGACCCTCGGAGAGTGCTGAACGAATTACCGAGGTAATCCTATCGGGCATGGAAGCATACATTCCATTCTCTTTCTCTCAGACTAATGCTAAAAAATCTTGGTTTACTCACGCCTGTTCTACTGTTGTCCGCAATAAGGAGGAAGCATTCAAACGGTACCGACGCCTTAAAACTCAAGACTCCCTATTCTTCCTATGTTTCTGCCCGGAATCAAGCCAAATCTGTTCTTCGGCTTGCCAAATACTCTTTCATCAATAATAAATGCACTGAACTATCCAACTCTAGCTCTTCCCAAGCTTACTGGCATCTAGCCAAAAACCTCTCCAACAATTTCTCTTCCTCGTCTTTCCCTCCCCTTTTCCACTCCGATGGCACAACCATCACTTCTTCCTCTGACAAGCTAAACTCTTCGCTCAAACTTTTGCTAGAAACTCAACCTTGGATGATTCCGGTGCTATTCCTCCCTCTCCACCCTCCTCTCTCTTACTTATGTCTAATATCCTAATCTCTTCTAAAGATGTACTTTCTACCCTCTCTGGGCTTAATACTAATAAGGCGTACGGTCCGGACGTTGTTCCTCCTGTTGTTCTCAAAAACTGTGCTTCCGTGCTAACTCCCTGCCTAGGCAAACTCTTTGGTCTCTGTCTCTCCTCTAACGTCTTTCCTTCATGCTGGAAATTTGCTCACATTCAACCTGTCCCAAAGAAGGGTGACCGCTCTCAACCCTCCAACTATCATCCAATTGCTCTCATCTCTTGTCTTTCTAAAGTTTTTGATACTATTCTTGCTTCCAAATTTCTTAAGCATTTCTCTTCTCATAATCTGCTCTCAGATCGCCAGTATGGCTTCCTTAACCCTTATTTAGCGGGCTAGGTGGTCTATTTGACCATAGCGCCCAGCGTTTTTTTTTTTACCCTAAATAGGGTTGTTTACATGATCATTTTCATGCCTAAATAAGACCCAGAGCGTAAAACAAGTATCTATCCCTGAAAGGGCATAAACAGAGCTTTCCAATGACACCCGAACCATCCTTGTACGACCACTGGTTCTCTTGCAACGATCGTGCAACACGAGTGCAAAAACCCTATAATTAGGTCATTTATTTACATAATTCCCTGTGTAGCGAGTTGGAGAGGGGGGAAGAAAGTGGGATACAGTTCAGTTGGTCCATGGTGGTCGTGGGGACCGGTCATAGCGTTGCTACGCTCATCCCACCGCTCAGCTCTCTCTCTCAGCAACATCACGTGCTGAAAATTGCGGTCGACATAAGTTGTGCACCGCCACATAGTCCAAATTTATTTCACTCTACATAAGTTGTGCGCCGCCAATTAAGGGTTAAGGGTCTCACTCTACTGGTGATCTTCTTTCATATCTTACTAACTCTTGGTCATCCTCCTTTCGTGAATTCGGTGAGACTATTTCTATTGCACTAGACATATCGAAAGCCTTCGATAGAGTCTGGCACAAATCTTTAATTTCTAAATTACCCTCCTTCGGTTTCTATCCCTCCATCTGAGCCTTTTTCTCTCTAATATCCTTTCCGGCCGTTCCATAGCCGCGATTGTGGACGGCCATTGTTCACTTCCTCACCCTATAAACTCCGGTGTTCCTCAGGGCTCTGTCCTATCTCCTATTCTCTTTCTAATTTATATAAATAATCTCAACTGTACCTCAATTCCCATCCATTCATACGCAGATGACTCAACCTTACACTAATCCTTTAGTTTTTCAGAATGCCCCAGCCAGCAATCCCTCAATGACAAACGTAATGAAGCCAAAGAACTCTTAAATTCTGATCTAAATACTATCTGCAATTGGGGCAGAGAAAACCTTGTTACCTTTAATGCTTCCAAAACCCAATTTCTCCATCTATCTACCCGTCAGGATCTCCCGGCAAACTATCCCTTATTCTTCAACAATACAAAAATCAATCATTCATCTTCTCTCAATATTCTTGGTGTCTCTTTTTCTTCTGCTCTCAGTTGGAAGGACCATACTACCAGTTTTGCTAAGGCAGCCTCCCAGAAGCTGGGTGTGTTCAACCGCCTTAGGGGGTTCTTTTTCCCTGCACATCTGCTTGCTCTGTACATGGGCATAGTGCATCCTTGTATTGAGTATTGTTCACATGTGTGGGGAGGGTCCTCTCACACCGCTCTCCTAGACAAAGTTGAAAGGAAGGCCTTTCATATCATTAACTCCCGTCCACTCACTAACTCTCTGCAATCTCTCTCTGTCCGCCGCAATGTTGCATCTCTCTCGCTATTCAATCGCTATTATAATAATCAGTGTTCCTCAGAGATTTCCCAGTGTATACCACCTCCTTTACGTAGGGCACGTGGTACCCATCTTGCAACTCAATCCCACCCCTACTCTGTGCAACTCTCCAACCCAAAAGTGAAACGTTAGTCTCAAACTTTCTTCTACTCAACAGCTGAGCTCTGGAACTCTCTCCCAGAATCAGTCTTTCCGTCTTCCTATGACTTAAATTGCTTCAAACTCTGTGTGTCCAGGCATTTTGGCTCGAACATTCCTTGATTTTGGCCCTGTCACTCTTTCAACTATGGGGGAGGCACTCGCTATAGGCAGTTCTGCCTTTTGCCTCCCTCAATCACATAGAACAAAAAAATTGGTATTCCAGTAGGTTAGGGGCAGGCTGTATTTAAGCATACTGCCAAACCACTGGGAATATCGACTTCAATAATAAAGAATTAATACATGTAATAATAATAAGCAATGCAGCAGAATAATGGAAGAGAAATGGAAGGAAACGGTGTAGAAGCTTATAATTAAGATTTGCCAGAGAAAGAAGTATGCCGTGAAACTAAACAAAATCTAGTACTTAAACTATTAATGAGGTTAAAACAAAACCAATATGCCTATAATGACTCCAGCCCTTCAATGCTTCGATCGAATAAGGAACAAAATTATGAAATGCGGTAATAAGGGAAACAAAAGGAAGCAAGCTTGACCAACACCAAACAGTGATGTCAGAGCGAGGGCCAAGACTAGAGTGGCGCTAGGACTGTGAGAGCACACACAAGAAGGTCCCCTGGCGCGCCAAGAGAAACGTGAGAGCTCCAAGCGTCACTAGATTGCATAATAATATTAGACACTTGTGTTCTCATTAACAGTACAAAAGTAATCAAATAAATATAAGGCATCATAGTGCAAACTTATGATAAATGAAAGAATCCCCCAAGGGCTGAACAAAAGAAGTAATTATACTCGTGGCAACAAAACAGTGCTAACTTTGTGGCAACAGACGAGGGACGTATAGCGAGGCCCTAGCCTCCCACAGGGAGGCCTCAATACAATGGGCCTCGTGAATTATACAAGATGAAACAACCACTTACAGCTGATATATCTGGTGGAAGTGACACCCTCACACCCAGGGGGAGTCTGTTGGTGCATCTTGAAACAGACTGCTTATACTTCAATAACACTACAAGACATACACAACTGCAGTCTTTTTACTAGTATTTTTATCGTTTTTATGTTTTTGTATTTAAATATTTTCTTCTATACAGAAACACAGCAACTCCTACTTTACGACCCTACGCTGGCCTACACACGGCAACCAACAAGCACCAGACGCAAACATGCTAATCAAACCAAAGTAGGAGACTACACCAAAACAAACTGACCACTAAGATCTCTCCTTACAACATACCCTCACATGACAAACAATCAGCCATTACATTATCAGTGCCATTAATGTTCCGCACATCCAAACTGTGTTCTTGTAACAAAAGAGCCCACCTAGTTAGTCGCTGATTTTTGTACTTAAATTGGAGGGGATGGTGGTCGGAGTAGATCTTAACAGTCGGGCCATAGGCTGGTACATACACCTGAAAGTGCTGTAGGAACAGAACAATAGCTAGGAGCTCCTTCTCTACCATTGAGTAATTCCTCTGGGCTCGATTAAACTTCTTTGAGTAGAAGTACACCGGATGCTCTATCCCTGCATGCTCTTGCAGCAGTACCACACCTATCCCCACATCACTAGCGTCGGTAGCTAGGATAAATGGCAATCCAAAGTCAGGAGCTCGCAGGATGGGATGGTGCGAAGGGAGAGACTTAACTCCTGCAAAAGCCTCCTGACAGTCTTCTGTCCACTTGAACTTAATGTCTTTCCGCAGTAATTTAGTCAGCAGAGCAAGTACAGTAGAGTAGTCCTTAATAAATCTCCGGTAGTATCCAATCATTCCTAAGAACCGTTGCAGAGACTTGCGAGTGGTAGGAGGAGAGAAACTAGCAATAGCCTCCACCTTTGCCAAGGGTGAAGACACCTCGCCATGCCCTACCACGAATCCCAAGTAATTGACAGTAGCCTGTACAAAGTTGCATTTCTCCAGATTTACAACCAAACCTGCTTCACTAAGTCTTTTGAAAAGAAGCTCAACATTATCAACATGCTCTCGCCAGGTGGCATAAAAAATCACAACGTCATCAATATACTGTAAACTAAACAATTAGGGATATCATCTAGAACCCGGTTCATCAATCGCTGAAATGTAGCAGGGGCGTTCTTAAGCCCGTAGGGCATCACCTGTCACTGGTAAACTGCCCCGTCCACCACAAAACTAGCAATTTTCTTGGCTCTCTCAGTCAATGGGACCTGCCAGTAACCTTTCACTAAATCCACCTTAGTGATAAAGGTGGCAGCCCCGATGCAGTTTACGGAGTCGTCAACTCTAGGTAATGGATAGGCATCTGTCTGGGATAGGGCATTGACCCTCCTTAAATCAACACAAAAGCGGATCTTGCCATTCGGTTTAGGTTGTAAAGTCACTGGCGAAGACCACTCACTATAGCCCTTCTTCACCAGGCCCTTCTCCAATATGTAGTCCAGCTCTGCTTTAGCAGGATTTATACAGTAGGGGGCCAACTTGAGTGGTTTACTGTCTCCAAGCTCTATGTCATGCATCGCCCAGGATGTCAGACCTGGGGAATCACCAAACACGCTGGAGTACTGCCACAGCCTATTGAACAACTCATCTTGTCGCTTAGGACCAAGATGCTTCAACTTGTCTCTAAGAGCAACATACCCATTGCCCTCCCATAATCCAGCCGGGACCGCAGCTTCTAAATAGTCAACCTCCTTCTCTTCCTCCGTCCCTACTACAGCCAGGTCATGAGAGGGACAATCTGTGCCACCTGTACAGTCACACCCACAATACATACGAACAAAGGCTTCCCCTCTGATACCAGACATGCGCACCCCCGCATTCCATGCAGCTACACCTGCCTGGACAGCATCACCTCCGTCAGCACCACGGCCAGATGTAGTTGGTCTATGGTAGGGCTTTAACATATTAATATGGCAGAATTGGGAGGCTTTGCGACGGTCGGGCGTGTCTATTACATTGTCAACCTCACCAATCTGCTTAACGACCTTGTATGGACCACAAAACATAGCTGCTAAGGGTCGACCCTGGACTGGCAACAGCGCCAGAACCTCGTCACCCACCTTGAACGCCCTAGATTTAGCCTGCTTATCATAATGGTACTTCATCTTGCTTTGTGCTGCCACTAGATGCTCTTTAGCTAGCTGCAGGGCAGTCTGCAACCTCTCCCGAGTCTTCTGCACATACTCGAGCAGAGGCACAGAGCCCCCTGCCGCATCACTCTCCCAGGCATCTTTCACCACACCCAGGGGGCCTCTGACACGATGACCAAACACAAGGGAATTGGGCGAGAATCCCAACAATTCTGAAGGGACATCACGAATTGCAAAAAGAACAAAAGGTAAAGCAGTGTCCCAATCCCTCTCGTGCTGCAAGCAAAATTTACGCAGCATAATCTTCAAGGTCTGGTGAAAACGCTCAAGGGTTCCCTGTGATTGTGGATGGTACGCGCATGACAGCACATGCTCTATACCTAACTCTGAGAGGGTTTGCTTGAAGAGATTTGATATAAAATTAACCCCTCTGTCAGACTGGATTTGATGTGGCAAACCATAATTATCTAGTGAAGAAATGCAGGTGCTTGAGAACAACCTTCGCGTTCATGCTGCTAACTGGAATAGCCTCCGGGTATCTAGTAGTGGCATCCATCAAAGTAAGCAAGTATTTATATCACGCACTGGTAGGTGGCGAGGTGTGGTGGAGTGGTCTTGCCACTGGCCTGGTAATCCAAAGGTCCCGGGTTCAAATCCCGATGTATCAATGGGAAGATATTATTCGGATGGAATTAGTGCTGTACCTGGTATCAGTGCATTACCACAAGCCCACCGAAACTTCAATAAAATACCCTCATTGTTCCCTGATTAAATAGCACTGTATGAATATTCCCATATTCAAAATATGCTATAGGGGTGCAATGCCTGGTGAGTTATTTGCTCAACAGGTGGCGTTGTGTGTGTGTAAGTGTGAGAGTCCGAGTGTAGGGGGTGAGACAGTGAAGCACGGGAACGAGGTGGCTTCAGAGATGGGGTCGTTTCGGGCCATGAGTGAGCACCGTGCCTCATGTGAAGGCAAGATGGCAGGTGCTCGTTGTACTCTACGTGCTTAACATGTCTCACTCCCTAGACTGGAACAAGACCTCACAGGCTTCACTGTTCATTGTAAAGCGGTGAATGTTAAGGCTCTCAGCCTATGCCTGAGAGGAAGTAAGTTGGAATATAGAAAAAAAAAAAAAAAAAAAGTACCGACCATGTCAATTATGACTCGAGTAAATGGCGGTTCAACTGCAGGTATAGGGATCAAAGGTGCTACGGGTATTCCTTGGTTGGGTTTTCCAACTACCTGACAAACATGACATGACATAAAAAACTAGCCACCGATGCTTGCATATTAGGCCACCAAAAATGAAAACGCAGCCTTTCAGTAGTCTTACGCACCCCTAAATGCCCCGCCAGTGGTGCCACATGCGCTAGCCTAACCAGCTCTTCCCTGAACTGAGCAGGCACCACTACTTGCTCCTCTCCCATGCCTGAGCCAGTCTCCGGTGTCCACTGCCGATACAACAATGTCCCTTTTATAATATATTTCTCTGGCCCGTCCTTCCCACCAGTCGTGCCAACCTTCTTAAAGAGGAGGCCCAGTCTTGAGTCCTCTTGCTGCAACTTGCTCAATTCGTCTCTAGGTATCTCCGCCAAGGCAGTTACCACTGACCTCTCAAAAATAGCAGAAGGTTGAGTCGGCGGTACTATGTCAGACTCCTCGTCCGGCACTAGGTCACCTCTACTAGTCTCGGTAGCTTCACTGGGGTCAGCCACGCCCACAGCTGCCTCCGAGCCAGTGTCATCTAGTAGTGCATCATGGGATGACCCGCACTTATGGCTGTCGGCCCCCGCATCCACTAAATCATCCTCCTGTTGTGCCACTTGTGCCATTGACCTGGTCACTGCACACACAAGGTAGATAGAATCCATGTTATCTTCCTGCAACCAACCACCAGTAGGGAGCTCAAAAGCAGCCTCAGCGACGACTATAGGAGGCGGGAAAACTACGTCTCCGGCCAAGTCAGTCCCGACCAAAAAGTCCACCCCCTCAACTGGCAGAGTGCCCACCATGGCCACCTTACCCTCAGCGGTCAGCAATGGGCACTCTAGGGTCGCCGGGACTAAATTACCGCACTGCCCACTGTTGATTCCCCTGCAAATAACAAACTCTCCGGTGCTAATACTGTAGGTCCTCCTGTCAGGTTGCGACACATGGATTGTTGCGCACCAGTATCCCTAAACACCTTGACAGAGTAAGTCTGGTCCCCGATCTGTACTGATCCATCATGTATGAATGGCTGACACCAATCAGGGGAAGTCTGGTTTTGCTCAGGTGGGTGATACCATCTGGGGCGGCAAAGTGCTTACAACCCTGCTTCGCGCTGGCCTACATTGCCCCCAGACTCGCCTGTGTCTGGCTTGCCTTTCACAGGCACCTCCTCTAGTGTCGCCACAAACTGGACAGCCTTCCATTTAGCACACTGAGGTTTAATATGACCCACTTGCTTGCAAAAATAACATCTCACTTCCGTAGAAGCTCGCGGGTGGTCAGCCTTGGTATAATGTTGTGTCTTATTTGTGTTAACTTTGAGTGATGATGGGCGAGCTGATACTGTGGCTGCTTGGTGCACAGGTCGGTCTTTCCTGTCACCAATGCTCCCCATGCAAGTGCCACGCTGGGCTAGTGCAAGTTATCCGCCCAAACTGCTGCTTCCCTTATTGATTTAATCCCTTCAGACTCATATGACGCAGAGGTTACCAGATTAGCAATAAGAAATAGAGTTCTCTCACTCGTATAATTACCTCTCCAAAATTAGTTTTCTGCCCACAGCTAACTCAAAGACAACTGCAGAGGTTGAAGTAGCCTAACTAAATTGAAGGTTTCTAAATACCCCTGATGGTAACAAAGGCTTTAAAGTATCCCTAATCGGCTCAAAATCGCGTCATATGTCGGAGAGGGTTAAACCGCTTTTCTTTTAATTTTGCCCCAATGTCCTTTTCAACTATGCTGGTAAACTGCTCCATCAGCCAAACCTCACATGCCGCTTCAAAAGTACCAGCCGACTCTGAATGCAACCACTTAGCTAGAGTATCGCGCAGGTACCTGGCACATTCCACGTGCGAGTCCCCTTGCTGCTTCTGAGCTCCCGTGAAGGCCAACCTGTAAGCCTCGTGACCAGCTCGTAGGCTTTTAACACAGCCTCTTTAAGTACATCATACTCTAGCTCCTGCACTTCTAGGCGATCGTATGCATCAAGAGCCTTGCCTTTTAAAACATTAGACACCAACACTGCCCAGCATTGCTCGGCCACTGATACTCGTGGGCCTTCTTCTCAAAACGCAAGAATCACTCTGTGACCTTGAGTTCATCGAAGGCCGGTACGAGTTTTAGCCGTCGAGACAACAGCACCTCTTCTGCCTCCTCGTTAGATGTATGACCAGCATTATTCCCCTGTTGTCTTTGCCCACTAGTTTCCAACTTCGTCTTCTCCAAATCTGCCTGTCTATCCTCCATCTCCATCTCCCTCAACTTAATCCTCTCTTGCATCTCTCTATCTCTCTGTCTCTCTTCCATCTCCATTCTCTTTAGTTGCAACTCAACCTCTGGACTCCTTCTCGACCCTATCGGGGTTATAGGAGGAAACTGGGCGAAAAGGGGAACATTGTGCTGAGCAGCCACCGTATGAGTGGCATTGAAATGCTGGGGTGTGGCCAACGACACATGGGGGGAAGAAGGAGGATACTGAGGATTGCTAGCATAACTTGAAACAAATGTATTGCCCTTAGCGGCATGAACATAGCCCTGTGAAAATGAAGGGGCCTTACTGACAGGGTTAAATGCTGACGGTGGAGGCGTGGTGGCAGGTGCTGTGGTAATAGTAGGAGACTGCCTACATACAGTATCACCTTGCTCTGGAGTTGTTGCGTCACTCCGGTCCCCAGTAGAATGGTAGCTAGCCTGACTGATAGGATGCTGTGGCACATGCTGGATGGTGCCATCATCCACAACACGAGTACTAGCTTCCTGAAGACCATTAGTCTGTGCAACTAACTTACACACCTCTTGAACTAACTCTGCCTTATCCATACCACTGCACCTCCAACCATACACCTCCAACACACCTCTTAATTCATCACTACTCCTGCCAGCAACCACTTCTTGACTAGGTTGGGTTCGAATAAACTGCCAAACGACCTCCCTCCCCACAATATGAACAGGAATGTAATCAACATGCAACATCTTAGCAATAGTTGTGGGCACGGTTTAATGAAATAAGAGTACTATGTCTGTAGACTTTCAACTGCAAGAAAAATACTGAACAATGTAAATATAATTACTTCACACCATAAGAACTCTATACTATCACACTATCCTGGCATGAGGTCGCCAATGTTACGAGGGGGGGGCCGGGGCAAACAGATGCTTAAATAGCCTAGCCCACAGCACCGTACTACCTTACAACAGACACGCTCATAATATCTGACTCAAACACCAAAACACGCAGGTTCTCTAGGAAAGGGGCTATCTTCCTCTTTGCTCTATAAAAGCAGTAACACAAGGAGACACAAACATATCTATTGTCCCCAAGTTGATTGATAGTGTGTAGTATGCAAGAGTACTTCTATAGTTATTCTAGAGTGCACATAAATGAGAAAACCTAACATTGCCAGACTCCCAGACACTTCATAGTATGCCCAATTGCTTAGGAATTAGGAATAATATGAAGCAGAAACATGAGGAAAGTCTGAGCACTATCCTAACATATGAAACACACTAGTTGGTATTCCAGTAGGTTGGGGGGGCAGGCTGCACTTGAGCATACCGCCAAACCACTGGGAATATCAACTTCAATAATAAAGAATAAATACATGCAATAATAACAAGCAATGCAGCAGAATAATGGAAGAGAAATAGAAGGAAACAGTGTAGAAGCTTATAATTAAGATTTGCCAGAGAAAGAAATATGCAGTGAAACTAAATAAACTCTAGTACTTAACCCCTCCAACCCGGAAGGGCTCTTGAACGCCCATAACAACCTCGGCCCGCGCAACCCGGAAGGGCTCTTGAACGCCCATTGCTTGCGTGCGTGCTTTCGAATGCCGCGCGTACATTTTTGGTATCATGGGACGGTAGGTGGCGCCACCCGGCGTAAACGACGCCACAACAGCAGTATCTACCCCGACGCCATCATGGACAGTACGCCAAATAGTGATTCCGCTGTGTCCGATACCGTGCTTCCTACGACGCCCTTGCTAGTTCGTCGCGCCTTACCCCGACGCCATCGCCTAAATGTGTTATCTCCCGGAGGTATTGAGACGACATTGAGACTTTATGAGCGAGCTGATGCCAAGCATAATGTTGATGATGAAGTCAGTGACGACTCCAGTAATTATAAGTCGAGTGATTATGGCCATGAGAGTGACAAAGAAGAGCAATTCCTGGGATTTGCGAGAGAACATGACAGTGATGAGAGTGATGAAGGTGATGTACCAGTTGTTGAGGAAGCTGGTTTACCTAAAGACAGTGAATTTGAGAGAGTGAGTGAGTGGGAGAGTTCAAGGTCACTCACCAAATTTCGCATAAGTGACACGACTCCAAGCCCTTCCCCAGGTAAATCGCCTTTCAAGCTACATTTGTATAAGCAGAAAATACTTGAGAAGGCGGCCGCGGCAGCTAGGGAACAAGCAAAAATACTTGGTGAGGATGAGGCTGTGAGTGAGGGTCAGCGTGGTGACCCTTCTCGTCCGCCATTGTCTCCCTTATCTACCCACGCCTCCCAAGATGACCCGGATGCCCCGCATTCTTCCCCACCACCCCCACCATTGCCAAGGGTTGAGGACCCCCCACTTTCGGCCTATTTGCCTCCTAGGTCCCCCGACAGGAGACATACTGTTGCCGAAAAGGGGAAAGGTAGGAAATATACAAAGAAAATTAAGAAAAGTAAGAGAGTTTTGTTCGAGGCTCCCGCGGCGTCCACCCCGGCCGGCCCCAGCCATACGTCCCCGCAACTGTCCCCGCAACTTTCCCCACGGTCCTCCCCACCTCTCCCGCCTTCAACATGTCTTCCTGAAGAAGTCTTTGAGCTCGCATCACAAATACCTGGGCCTAGTGACAGTGAAACATAGCTTTCTGTCACTCGTCGTAGGCCAAGGAGCCCGGGACCTCGGGGGGACACAGCCTCACCTGCCACTCCTTCCCCACCTCGCCCACCCGCACGCCGCCCACGCATCACTGGTTCCCCGCCAGATTATGTGGGGGCCACTGATGATGAAGGGCACCTCTCTGAAGACTCTGGCCATGATTACATAGGTCCACCGTCAGGGCAAGATGACCACTCTGACGATGACTATATGGACATCGACGACCCTCGACCCATCCGCTTGGCCCGGCGTCGTGCTGCCCGTCGTGCTGCCCGCCGCCCTGGCCGACGCCCTCGCCGCCCTAGGGCGCGCGCCTCCCGAGTTGGCCCTGGGCGTGCTGGGCCACCAGCTGGAGCTCCTCGTCAGCGTAGACAAGACCCATTCTAAGTTTTTCAGTGGCAAGACGTAGTTGATGAGGATGGATACAACCCTGATGTGCCAGCTTTTGATGAGGTACTGGAGGGTTCAGGCATTACCCCCAATTTTCCTGCAGGCCCCAATGCTCCACCACACAAACTATTTGAGGCCTTCTTTGATGAAGAGGTGGTAGGCTATGTTGTCAAAGAGACAAATAAGCAGCACCAATTCCAGGTCCACTTTTTGGGCAAGGTGACCAAGGGCCACATGAGGCAGTGGACCCCAGTGACTCATAAAGAGTTCATGGTGTTCCTGGCACTCACCATGCTAATGCCTCATGTCAAGAAGCATAGGTTGCCTGACTATTGGATCACCAATGATCTGATATCCACCCCTGCCTTCGGGAAATATATGTCTCGCGACCGGTACCTTGATATCCTCGCAGCGCTCCATCTTGTCACCAACCTTGACGTCCACCTCACAGACAAGCTGTGGAAGATTAGGACGTTGTACGAGATGATGCGAGAACGCTTCACCTCCTACTTCAAGCCCTTCCGCAAGGTCGTCATTGACGAGTCTCTTGTGCTGTTCCGGGGAAAACTCAGCTTCCGGCAGTACATCCCCTCAAAAAGACATCGCTTTGGCATAAAATTCTTTGTGCTGTGCGACTGCCAAACTGGCTATGTCCTGGACTTCCTGGTCTACAGCGGGAAGGATGGGGACTTGCTTGTGGACCCCCTCATTGGCTTTGGCAGAGCAGTGGTGCAAGCCATGATGGACCGCTACTTTCATAAGAATCACGTCCTCTACACGGACAATAATTACACGTCCCCCACTCTCTCACAGTACCTGCATGAGCGCAAGACGGGGACTGTAGGCACAGTACGAGGGAAAAGGAAGGGCATGCCACCTTTCCCTCCAAAGACCAAAAAAGGTGATGTGTTCAAGAAGAAGTCGGGGCCCATTCTGGCTATCCACTGGCACGACCAGCGGAAGGTCAACCTCCTGACCACCATCCACAAGGGGGAAATGGTGGAGACTGGCAAGGTGGATCGCCGCACCCAGGCCAGGGTGACCAAGCCCGATGCTGTCTTGGACTACAACATCAACATGAGGCTGGTGGACAAGTCCGACATGCAGATAGGCTTCATTGACTGCCTGCGTACCTCGTGCAGATGGTACAAAAAGTTCTTTCTGCATATGGTGGACATGTCAGTTCTGAATGCCTACAATATATACAAGCTTCGGAATGTGAACACACCCCTGAAGTTCAATAGCCTGCGGAGGTTCCAAAAGCAGGTGTTGACGGAGCTCCTGGAGAAGTATGCTACGCCACAGAGGGCAGTGGCACATCCTGGGCCCGCCGTTATTGACCGCTTGCAGTGTGCTCAATACTTGATTAGGCACAGGCTTGGTTCCCTGCCTCAGAATGAATCAGGAAGAACACGGCAGAAGCGGTGCCATGTCTGCTACAACAGAAGGGTGAGGCCGAGGTCAGGTAAAAAGTCAACCATGGAGTGTGTGGAGTGCAAGGTGGCACTCTGTGCTTTAGAGTGCTTCTTTGATTACCACTCCAAGCTGGAGTTCTAATAATCATACTGAAATTGCCAAATAAAATGACAATGTGTACACTATAATTATATATAGGCAAAAAGTGGAAGAAAACCAATTTATTGTAATACAAAAGTCATGTATTATGAGAAAATTGATACAAATACAATTACACCATAATAATATGTGAAAGTGACACATATGTAATTATTATGTATATACCAAATGACATTCATATGATTAGAACCTATAGAAATATATAAATCAGTGAAAAAAGACAATAAATTGTATATAAAACGTTTACAAATCATATAACTAAGTGAAAGTGACACAAGACCTAATATTTGATGGCCAAAGTATAATAAATACCTGTGATAACGAATAATCAGTGCCTAATACAACAATAACCTACCTCAATTACTAATAAAATGTACGGTATCGAGTGAAAATGAGCATTATCAGTGACAGTGACACTCTCTAAAGCATATTTGTCAAAGTGAAAGTGACACAAGACCTAATATTTGATGGCCAAAGTATAATAAACACCTGTGATAACGAATAATCAGTGCCTAATACAACAATAACCTACCTCAATTACTAATAAAATGTACGGTATCGAGTGAAAATGAGCATTATCAGTGACAGTGACACTCTAAAGCATATTTATCAAAGTGAAAGTGACACAAGACACAATACTTGATGACCAAAGAATAATAAACACTTGTAATAATGAATAATCAGTGCCTAATACAACAATAACCTACCTCAATTACTAATAAAATGTACGGTATCGAGTGAAAATGAGCATTATCAGTGACATTGACACTCTAAAGCATATTTATCAAAGTGAAAGTGACACAAGACACAATACTTGATGACCAAAGAATAATAAACACCTGTAATAACGAATAATCAGTGCCTAATACAACAATAACCTACCTCAATTACTAATAAAATGTACGGTATCGAGTGAAAATTAGCAATATCAGTGACAGTGATACCCTAATAATCATATTTTATATAATTGGCCTCAAAATAACTAGAAAATATCAAATAAACATCACATTCTCAATATCAAACACTAAAATCGTCTAAGGGAGATAAATACTTTGGCGCGACGAGCGGCTAGGTGCGTCGTAGCCATGGCCAGGGCGACGCGTTCGAACGCGGGAAGAATTTGCCGCAGAAAAGCACTCGTCTTCCCGCGCTCACCATTATGCAACCAGAGGGGCTAGAGACCTCTATTCAACGCCATTCGACAGAGGAAGGTTTGTGGAACATTATTCTTTTTTATTCACAACATTACATGCCATATTCATTGACTTACATAGTAGTTAACATAGGCCAAAGATCGTCAAAACACCCGGTACCGCAGCACAGTCGCGAGCTATAGCCCCCGGGGCTGGAGGGTTAAAGTAATGAGGTTAAAACAAAACCAATATGCTTATAATGACTCCAGCCCTTCAATGCATCGATCTAATAAGGAACAAAATTATTAAATGCGGTAATAAGGGAAGCAAAAGGAAGCAAGCTTGACGAACACCAAACAGTGATGTTGTCAGAGTGAGGGTTAAGACTAGAGTGGCGCTGGGACCATGAGAGCACACACAAGAGGGTCCCCTGGAGAGCCAAGAGAAAAGTGAGAGCTCCAAGCATCACTAGATTGCATAATTATATTAGACACTTAAAAGTAATCAAATAAATATAAGGCATCATTGTGCAAACTTAATTATGATAAACGAAATAATCCCCCAAGGGCTGAACAAAAGAAGTAATTATACTCGTGGCAACAAAACAGTGCTAAATTTGTGGCAACAGAGAAGGGACTTATAGCGAGGCCCTAGCCTCCCACAGGGCCCTGCACAATATGCCTCGTGAATTATACAAGTTAAAACAACCACTTACAGCTGATATATCAGGTGGAAGTGACAATATATATATGTACTGTATATATATTACCAGTCTTGCTAAGGCAGCCTCCCAGAAGCTGGGTGTGTTCAATCGCCTCAAGGGGTTCTTTACCCCTAGGGGAGGGTGGGGGAGTTGGCTCACTTGACCTCTATTTAGCTTTAAATATATACACCCTCACGACCCCCCCCTTCAAGATAAATTTTAACTTTTTATGGTGAAAAATTTCACTCCCGAAAGCCGGTTCCTCCTAAATTACAGCCTCGCTTTCGTTCGCCAGCACGATATCGACAAGTAAATGACACACAAAATATTAATATTGGCATAGAATGGGCTTAAAATCGCCAACATAATGGGGCAAACGTCTTAAAACTCCCAAACTGATGGGGCTAAACAAGAGGGAGAAGGGAGTCAAAAACAAAACAATAATAGAAAATAAATAATAATTACAAAAAAAACTCACCTAAACCAAAATCAATAGCTAATTCTCAGTCTTCGTATATTTTCGTATATACTGTAGTTTGTGTTAATTATCTTTTTCACATTATTGTGTTCGCTATTTTATATTTACAAAGGCATACAAAGGAAAACAAGCAGCAACAAATTTACTTATCCACACGAGTTTACTTGTGGCGTCTTGCTCATCATGTAGCTCTCCTTATACATTAAATTATTTTGCATTTTGTATAATTTTTGTTCTATTATCTTTGCTTTATTTACTTTACCCATGTATTTATTTATCTTTTGTGTCTCTTTTCATATTCGACTTTCCAGTTTGACCCTCCGATTTCATATTATTATTCTCTAATTCCCCTCTGTGATACACACACACATGAACACACTACCCACACACATGCACATAAACTCACACACATACAGTAATCACTCTCCCACACACACACACACACTCAAAACAATACCATAATTTTAAAGTGCTCCAATTCTTCTCATTATCGCATTTCTTCTTAACAGTACACATGCACAGGAACCCACACGCGCACTATACACTTCCCACCCTTATCTCTAATGTCTTACTTTATGACTTGCTTCTTCGCGTTTCGTCCCAATTCCCTGCTTCTTTCTACTTTATATTTTGCCTTCATCCTTTAACCCCTTCTGTACCGGCGGTTTTTTTATTTTTTATTTTTTTAGTCTCGCTACATTTAGACGATTATATGAAGGTTAAAATGGGTATGTGGTAGCGAAAAAAATGAAGTGAGATAGTTTGTTACCTGTCAATTGGTATATATCTTTCCTAAGCTTAATAATATCGTCCAATAGTTGCCAGAATATGATTCAATGGAAGTCACCGGTACAGAAAGGGTTAAGCCTGGCTCCCCTTGAAACGACTATAATTGCTTTGAATTAATTTGTATTTTATCTTACTTCCATTTGTTATTTGCATTGTATTGCTTAGAGTGCATCCACTACTTTGTCTTCGTAATACTAATCCCTCCATATCTATTACCCTCCTTCACGTTTTGAAATCGACAATAGAATGCACCTAAACCTCTTATAATCACCGAAAATTGAGCGAAAATGGAACACAGATCAGCCAATGTTAACCCATCCTGCACAAGCGACGCCTATTTAATTTTATTCTGGCTAATATTAGACGATTGTACTCAGTTTATAAAGAGCCCCCAGCAATTGACAGGCTCGAATTGTCTTACTTAACCTTTTGCATTACCACAGATTCTTCTTAATCTGCACAAAGGTGTCTAAATATAGCAAAAATAAAATAAAACAAAAAAAATCGTAGCGGGTACAGAAGGGGATAGTCGTCAGTGGAACAAGCACCATGGTCTGTTTATAAAGCAACCTGCCCAGATAGATAGGTGTAGAGGTATTGTTAGGTAGACGGATAATTATTATGTTTGGTAGGTAGAGGTGGTATATACTCTAGATAGGTAGATTGCTATATTGTTATAGAGTTAGGTAGGTAGATATAAGAGTATGTCGATAGATAGACACGTAGATAGATGGATAGATTAGTATGTAGATAATTAGATATATTGATACTTTATTATACAGTTAGGTAGGTAGATGTATTGGTAATAGGTAGATTGTTGGATAGATGGTTTAAATAGTTAGATGGTCAGATAGATGGAACAATATATATACATGTATGGCATGTCGCGCCCCACTTAAGCCCCGAAGGAGCAAGCGGGAGGGTGTGTTTTATTCACAGGGGACCATGGTGGGGCTTGTGAGATAGTTAGCTACACATACACACACACATACATACATACACACATACATACATACGCACAAAAATACACTCACACATCATACACACGCACACACACACACTTATACATACACACACACACACACTCATTTATTCGAACCGACCCTCATCCCAATTTGTGTCACAGATTTGGCCTCCTCATTCAATCCATATCCGCTAAATATTGGCTATTATTTGGGTCTCCTATACAGTATACTTCCACTGGGTGTTTATAGCCCCTTCTATTTTAGTCAGGGTGTAGTAGGAGCGTGGGAGTTTATTGATATATTGGTGTTTGTATTTTGGGCCTGGTGTGTTAGGAGCGGGGGAGTTTATTAATAGATTGGTGCGTTATATTATGTCGGCTATTATCTTCAACAAATACAGCATATTTGGGGAGATTATGTGACTGTTGTTCGTTGTTTGTTTGTCAGTTTCTTTAAAGCAGGGTTAACAAAAAGAAGAAACATGATTGACGGGCTTAGGTGGCTCTTGATAAGCTCTTTCAATGAACTCTAAATTAGTTAGTCGAAATTGGACTTTAGAGGCTATCAACCGTTCTGGATTATTAAGCCAGCACAGTGTAAGTCAAGATTAGCGTCAAGACTGGAGCCTATATTCGAGAACTCCAGCTACTTGAACTCTGGACTCATTGACTATAAAATATTGGTACCTGAATAGAAACAATTGCCTTTTTGCCAAGAATTGAGGATGGCTCACCACTGGATCAAACCGAGATAATTTTACTGACTTGATGGTGTAATGATTAAAGTGTTTAACGCCTTACGAGCGGGCCCGAAAGGAATTTCTACTGCCCGCCAAGCGGGTGGTTTTACCCTAAATGGCCTTGTTTCCGTGCTCTTTTTCATGCATAAACAAGAGCCAGAGCGTAATACAATTAGTTATCCCTGAAAGGGCGTTAATTCAACTTTCCAATGACACCAGAACCATCCTCCTACGACCACGCGTTCTCTTGCAACGATCGTGCAAGACGAAGGAAAAATCCCTAAAATACGGTAATTTCTTGACATAATACCCTGTGTAGTGAGGGAGGGAGGGTGGATGTGTGTGGAGTAAACGTCAGTAGGCCCGCGGGAACCGTGGCGAACTGTCAGAGCCCGACCTACGCTCCGCCCACCGCTCGTCTCTCTCTCAGCGGCAATATTGCTCCAAAATTGCACACAGACTTAAGTCGGGCCCCGCTCTTTGGGCAGGTGTTCTCTATACAGACTTAAGTCGTGCCCCGCTAAAGAAGGGTTAAGAACTTTATGTGGTAAACCACGTTCAAATCCCGGGACAATCACATGCTTTCATTAATTTCATTAGGCGTTTGGTGTTGGGAGTGGAATACATCAAATAAGATTATGGCCTTATACTGAAATGAATAGGGGAAGGAATATAGAACAAAAAAAACTTTCAAGCTATTATTACTCATCTATTTTGTGTTATGTATTGCCTTAATTAAACTAATTGCTGGTGGGATAGAGTTAACTAATTAATAGTGGGTATATGTGACTATTTATTTGTACATAGGAAGGACTTTAGGAAGTAAGCTAACTTCGGGGAACATATTTTGTGTTCAGAGTGTACTGTAGCCTACTAGCCAGACATCTTTTGCCCCAGGGCATAAACACCGGCAGACTTTGGCGCCTAAGCGCCCTCCTCTCCCTCTCACCTGCTTGTTTAAGCGTCTCTCTGGCAGACGTATGATTAGTCTTTATATAATTCGTGATTTAATGTTCTTACTCTTCATTTATATATTTTAATGAAGTATTCTATATTATTATTAGTAGAGTTAATTTGTTTGATTGTAGAGAGAATGTAGAGAGAATAGTCCAGTATGATAACTTCAATGACGAAAGCCTCTGCTTCGCCAAGACCTCACCATGGGTCACCCTGAGTTTGTGTCCTGCCTTGTATAAACTATCTCTCTATAGATATTATTATGTTGTATTGTATGATTATGTTGTATTGTGTGAATGAAAGGATAGATGTATAAAGTGTAATTTATATGTACATAATATCCATACTTTTAAATTATCTTTTCATCCATAGCTATTTTATTTATTTTCATGTACTGTCTTTCAAATTAACTTAAAGATTTAAATACTTTAAATATTGTTGTGGTTCTAAGAGAAAGTAAACGATAACTAATTATTTTGTAGAGTAAAGTCAAGTGGATACTTGAATACCTTACATATAAATCTTAAAGGATTTATGAAAGTTGTTCTACTGACATTTAAAGTAAACTTAATAATATCAATTATATTATTCTGATTGACTTGTTGTATAGTTTTATAGTGTTGTAGGGTTTCGCTGGAGGATAATATTAACCTTGCAGTCTAGTTATGGGTGGTTAACTTCCATTCTTATAATACCACGGTGATAAGTTGTGTTGCCTTTTCATTGGAGTTAATCATTTATTCATGGTGTTGTGGGTTTGAACCCTAGTCCGTAACATTATATGGGGGCCTGTCCGGAATTACCTTTTTGCTTTTATACAACAGTTAATTGTTTTATTAGTGGTCAACTATGAATTCTTATGATTTTGTGTGTCCTGTTTTGGTGTGAATAATTGTCTTTGTTTTGTGCACTTTTGAACATCTCCTCTTCTAAGACTGTATACTCTGTTTAGATTTCAATATCGATGAGTTTGTTGAGAAACCTTTGAGTACCTTGACTGTTTCCCAAATAAAGAAAACTGATTGGATTGCATATGGAGTTGCTCACAAATCCAGTATGACTAAAGCTGAGGTAAAGAAGCGTGTGATCGATAAATTGGTAATTGATGAGTTGCTACCACTTGAAGCCTATGGTTTGTGCATTGGTGACGGAGGTAGCGCATCATTGCTTATGATTAAAAAGATGGAATTAGAGGAGGCAGCAAGACAGAGAGAGTATGAAAGAGAGAATGCCGAACAACAGAGAGAGCATGAAAGAGGGATGAAAGCCCAAGAAAATGCTCAAAAAGAGCATGAGAGATTACATGAACTTGGAAGTATTAAGACTGATGAGTGAAGAAAGTGTGAAAGACAAAGAAGTGAATGCAAAGAAATCTGTCTCTGATTTAGGAAATTAGTTAAAATTTATTCCAAAATTTGATGAAACTGATGTTGAAAATTTCTTCAACCTCTATGAGCGTGTAGCAAACCAGCTTAAATGGCCAAAAGACCAGTGGAGTTTCTTTTCCCAAACCGCTTTCATAGGTAAAGCAAAGTTGATTTACGCTAATCTCCCTAGTGATAGCATACCTTATGATGATCTAAAAAAAGACTATCTTGGAGGCTTATGACCAGGTTCCTGAAACTTATAGACAGAAATTCCGTAATCTAAAGAAGGAAGAGAAACAATCCTATATTAAGTTTGTCAAAGAAAAGGCAATTTCATGCTTGGTTGAGAGCCAGTAAAGTAACTACATTTGAACAACTCTGTCAGCTGGTTGTGTTAGAAGAAATTCTCCGCAAAGTTCCATATTCCTTGAAATTGTATCTACAAGAGAGAGAAGTTACTAATGTAAACAAGGCAACCACTTTGGCTGAAAATTACAGGTCGACTCATGGTGACTTTTTTCAGGCAGAAGCAGAAGGGGACTGACTCGTCTAGGAGTATTTGTGTCTCTAGCGGCAGATTCCAAGGTGGTGGTGGAACTTGTGTAACAGGTGATGGGAATGGTTCTGGTGGCTCCCAGCCATCTACTAGGGTTACTTCTGGGAGCACTGTATCTGGTAAGAATGAACCAGGTAAAACTACAAACTCATCCAAACCGGACTTTGATTTGTGCTTACTGTAAACAAACCGGTCATCACATTAGGGACTGTCCTAAGCTTAAAGGCAGGCAAAGACGCCCAGAACAAGTTCTGGCTACTTCTAGCATTCCTTCTAACTTGCCTACCAGTGAACCAGCTACTTCTAGTTCTAACCAAACATCTAAACTGACTGTTTTGAGTGCCTGTCCTAATAACCCCACAGAGACACAAGACAGTGTTCTAGCTGGTAGTGACCTTCCTAGCTGTTCTGTTGATCAGTTTCAACCCTTTTGTTCTATAGGAACAGTTTCTTTTTTCTGAAACTTCCACTAAATATCCCATTCAAGTACTTAGGGGCACAGGAGCCTCTCATAGCCTCATGTTAACAGGTGTGGTGCCTGATTTGGAGGACTGTTATTTGGCCCAGAGTGTTCTGATCAATGGAGTTAGTGGGTGTATTACTGTTCCTCTGGCTAAGGTTTATTTGAATACTGAGTTAGCTAGTGGTTACTTCACTGTAGGAGTTCAAGAGTCACTACCTGTGAAAGGAGTGAACTTTCTGTTAGGGAATGATATTGCAGGTGGAAAAGTTGTACCTGACCCCATTGTAGTTTCGTCTCCCTCATTATGTAATAACACAGAACAGCTGGAAAAGGACTATCCTTATTTGTTCCCTTCATGTGTAATGACTAGGATCATGGCAGCTCAACAGAATGACAGTAAAGACAGCACTAATTATGTGTATGTTGATCTCTCACACCTATTTGCTGATAATGACCCTTCTAAGGGGTTAGCTTCTCCAGAGGAACTAAGTAACGTACCAATTGATTCTAACACTCTTAAAGAAGCCCAAGTAAAAGACTCTGAGTTAGCACCATTCTTTGACAAGGCTGTTGAGGATTCTGAGTTAGTGAACTTTCCCAAATGCTTTTATGTGAGGAACGGTATCCTAATGAGAAAATACAGACCTCCTAAAGTACCAGCTAATGAAACTTGGCAAGAATACCACCAAGTGGTTATACCTACTATGTTCAGATCTCTTATCATATCAGTGGGTCATGACCTCAGTGGTGGACATTTAGGTGTTAACAAAACTTATACCAAAATCTCCAAGGACTTCTTCTGGCCTAAAATGAAGCAATCTGTTGCCTACTACTGTAAAACACGTCATGGGTGCCAAATGGCTGGAAAACCAAATCAGCCAATAAAACCTGCACCATTAAATCCAATTCCAGTAACAGGAACCTTTCAGTAAAGTAATCATTGATTGTGTTGGTTCCTTGCCTAAAACACGCAGTGGAAATTAGTATTTGCTGGCGGTTATGTGTTCTACCACTAGGTATCCAGAGGTTTTTCCATTGAGGCGAATAACTTCCAAGAATATCGTGAAAGTCCTTAGCAAATTCTTCACTCAGTATGGAATTCTTTGTATTGTCCAATCTGACCTAGGTAGCAATTTCACTTCCAAACTTTTCAAACAAACTATGGATGAGTTGGGAGTGCGCCAGTACCATTCCACAACCTGTAGACCAGAGTCCCAAGGTGCATTAGAACGCCTACATCAAACTCTCAAGTCAATGTTGAAAAAGTATTGCGAGGAAAATAATGCAGATTGGGATGAAGGTATTCATTTTGTGTTGTATGCTGTAAGGAGTAGTATACAAGATTCCCTTGGTCTTTCACCTTTTGAGTTGGTGTATGGTCTTGATGTTAGAGGTCCTCTTAAAGTTCTAAAAGAATCTTAGTTAGATACACCTTCCAGTAAACCTCTTCTTACCTATGTTCACCAGTTTAGACAAAGATTAAAAACTGCTGTAGAACATGCAATGAAAAACCTGAAGGATTCTCAAGTAACAATGAAAGACAATTTTGACAGGAAAGCAGTTGCCAGAGAGTTTAAGCCTGGTGATCTTGTGTTAGCCTTTCTGCCAATCCCTAAGAAACCTTTACAAAGTAAGTTTCATGGTCCTTATGTGATAACACGAAAGACCAGTATTGTAAATTATGTCCTTTAAACTCCTGACAGACGAAAGGCAGAGAGACTGATACATGTGAACCTGATAAAGCCATACTTTGTAAGAGATCCTGGCAATGATGCCCCTGTATTGAACGTGGATGTAGCAAACTCTGTTATTGCGGATGAATTAGATATTTCTTTGCCCTCGGACACGAAATTGCAAAACTCTGATTTCTTGTCTAATCCTCATCTAAAATTCCAGCACTTGCCGCCTGCCCGGAGTGGTGACTTGGAATCCCTGCTTAATGAGTTTCCACAGCTGTTTGGCGATGTTCCCCGGCAGTGCCCTCTGGTTGAGCATGATGTGGTGTTGGTCGACGGTGCTCGTCCCATTAAGCAGCATCCCTACCACGCCAGTCCATGGAAGCGGGAGGCCCTGAGGAAGGAGGTGCAGTTCCTGATGGATCATGGCCTGGTGGAGAAGAGTGACAGGGAGTGGGCTTCACCATGCCTGTTAGTGGACAAGCCGGATGGATCGTTCCAGATGTGCACTGACTACTGCCAGGTTAACCAACTAACCTGTCAGGACAGCTACCCTCGTCCTCGGATTGACAACCTTATCGACCAACTGGGGGACGCCAACTACATCACCAAGATCGACTTGTTGCGTGGGTACTACCAGGTCCGGCTGACTGAGCGTGCCAAACGAATCTCTGCGTTTGTCACCCCTGACGGCTTATACCACTACACCGTCATGCCCTTTGGGTTGGTCAACACACCAGCAACCTTCCAACGGCCGATTCATCGGGTGACAGAGGAACTCGTCAGGGTGTAATCTTACTTGGACGATCTGGTAGTATACAGCAAATCATGGGAAGATCACCAACTTCAACTGCGCGCCCTATTCTACAACCTGGCTGAAGCACATTTAACAGTTAACCTGGCCAAGAGTGAGTTTGGACATGCCAACATAATATTCCTGGGTCATGTGGTTGGGCAAGGTGAGGTTAGACCAGTATCTGCCATAGTGGAAGCCATTGCGTCACTGCCTGTTCCTCATGATCGTAAGGCACTAATGCGCTTCATGGGCATGAGTGGGTATTATCGGCGTTTTGTGCCCAATTTTTCTGACCTCTCTGCACCCTTAACAGACCTAGTCAGTCCAAAGAAGAAGTTTGTGTGGACTCAGGAATGCCAGGACGCTTTCGTGAAAATCCGTGCCCTTTTCACAAATGTGCCCATACTGAAATCTCCACAATTCACCAAGCCGTTCATCTTGTAAATAGGCGCCAGTGATGTGGGAGCAGGGGCTGTATTGTTACAGTATAGCGAGAATGAAGTATTACATCCTGTTTGTTACACATCCACAAAGTTCAAACCATACCAGAAACATTATAGTACTATTGAGAAGGAGTGCTTTGCATTATTGTTTGCCATTGATAAGTTTAATGTGTACTTGAATGGTTCTTGCTTTCAAATAGATGTGTTTAATGATCATAATCCCCTCAAATTTCTGAATAAGATGAAAAACTCTAACCAGCGTCTAATGAGGTGGGCTTTGGCATTGCAGCCTTATAAGCTGCACATTTTTCATATCAAGGGGAAAAACAATATAATTGCAGACATGTTATCTAGGACTTAGAATATTTTGATTTACAATGTTTCCCTTATAAATCTCTTAATGGGAGAGGTGTTATGTATTGCCTTAATTAAACTAATTGCTGGTGGGATAGAGTTAACTAATTAATAGTGGGTATATGTGACTATTTATTTGTACATAGGAAGGCCTTTAGGAAGTAAGCTAACTTCGGGGAACATATTTTGTGTTCAGAGTGTACTGTAGCCTACTAGCCAGACATCTTTTGCCCCAGGCCATACACGCCGGCAGACTTTGGCGCCTAAGCGCGCTCCTCTCCCTCTCACCTGCTTGTTTAACCCTTTCACGCACATATGACGCAGAGGTTGCCAGATTAGCAATAAGAAATAGAGTTCTCTCACTCTTATAATTACCTCTCCAAAATTAGTTTTCTGCCCACAGCTAACTCAAAGACAACTGCAGAGGTTGAAGTAACTAAACTAAAGGTTTCTAAATACCCCTGATGGTAACAAAGGCTTTAAAGTATCCCCAATAGGCTCAAAATCGCGTTATATGTCGGAGAGGGTTAAGCGTCTCTCTGGCAGACGTATGATTAGTCTTTATATAATTCGTGATTTAATGTTCTTACTCTTCATTTATATATTTTAATGAAGTATTCTATATTATTATTAGTAGAGTTAATTTGTTTGATTGTAGAGAGAATGTAGAGAGAATAGTCCAGTATGATAACTTCAATGACGAAAGCCTCTGCTTCGCCAAGACCTCACCATGGGTCACCCTGAGTTTGTGTCCTGCCTTGTATAAACTATCTCTCTATAGATATTATTATGTTGTATTGTATGATTATGTTGTATTGTGTGAATGAAAGGATAGATGTATAAAGTGTAATTTATATGTACATAATATCCATACTTTTAAATTATCTTTTCATCCATACCTATTTTATTTATGTTCATGTACTATCTTTCAAATTAACTTAAAGATTTAAATACTGTTGTGGTTCTAAGAGAAAGTAAACGATAACTAATTATTTTGTAGAGTAAAGTCAAGTGGATACTTGAATACCTTACATATAAATCTTAAAGGATTTATGAAAGCATAAGTTATTCTACTGACATTTAAAGTAAACTTAATAATATCAATTATATGATTCTGATTGACTTGTTGTATAGTTTTATAGTGTTGTAGGGTTTCGCTGGAGGATAATATTAACCTTGCAGTCTAGTTATGGGTGGTTAACTTCCATTCTTATAATACCACGGTGATAAGTTGTGTTGCCTTTTCATTGAAGTTAATCATTTATTCATGGTGTTGTGGGTTTGAACCCTAGTCCGTAACATTTGTATCTTCTGACTATAATTTGACGATTTTATTCAGATTAGGAAGGTTTTATGGAAGTCAGAGGTTAATTGAGATAGTGTTTTACCCTTTGAATTCCCACAAATCATTCATAACATGTAACAAATCGTCTAATGATAGCCAGAATAATCTGGTTTATTTACAATCATGTGTGTGTGTGTGTGTGTGAGAGAGAGAGAGAGAGAGAGAGAGGGAGAGAGTGAAAGAGAACTGTCGAGAGGAGAGGTTGTGGCTATACTCGAAATAAATACTTGTGGAAGAAAAGTCATTAAGACGGGATAGAAGGAAGAAAGAATGGAATACAATGGGAACAAGAAAAAGTACAGGAAAGGAAGACCCGTAGCCAGAAACAGAAACAGCGTGGGAGCCCCAGGGAGTCATGGTTGATCCCTAAATATTTCCACGCTACGGTTTTATAAATTTCTTATATCTATCTATCTATCTATCTATCTATCTATCCATCCATCCATCCATCCACCTATCTATCTATCTATCTGTAATGTGTGTATGTGTGTGTTGTACGGTGTACGTACACTCGACCAAAAAACAATCTTCACACTAGCGATGTACACATTCTAGAAGTAGGTCGAAATCTTATGATAATACCTCACAGACGTATATTTCACCCGATTCATTCCGTTCACACTAGATTATTTACAGCTCACCAGTGTAAAGATTGTTTTTTGGTAGAGTGTACAGTCTGGGACTAAAGTTGTGGTATGGATCTCCAGCCATCCATTAGTGCCCTTTGACGACTGTATTCGAAACAATTCGATATATGATGGTTTTGGCTCTCCATAGATGGCTCTGTTCGACACGTCCAGGTAGCGCCAAAAGTAAGCGAGAAACTTTGTTTTGTTCGGTGGATTATGACCATGCCAACTACAACACACACACACACACACACTACTTCATTATCAGAATGCAAGGAATATTAGTATGTTCTACAGCTATAATTAATGTATAATCAAGTGATGCCATATTTACTCTTGCATAGGACTATAGGCCTAATCAAAATAAAATATAATACTGTATTAAGACGCCGTTCCGGATATTAATGATTAAATATATAATAATGGTAAAACAAAGCTATGTAGATACGGCACACCAAGTATTCTAGCTTACTAGGGAAATGGTATATAGTGGATACAGTATACAAAACTTTGAAAGCGAATGTAACAAGTATATAGCCTATTATAATTTAGTCATATTTCATGTAAGAAATATATATACTGTACAGTTAGTTTACACACATTTTTAGAAATATATTATACCTAGTGGTTATTGACAATGCTATAACTTTTTTGCATAAACAATCTACTTAACTTGATCATGCCGTGACCTATTCCTATATCTGATTATTTCTCAAACGTTACCCAACTCCCCCGTCAGTGGTGGCAAGCAGATTGGACATCCATGACAAATAAATATCTACACTTCACTAAACCTACAATAGTTCCCTGGCAGTGTTCTTTCCATCATAATAGAAGGTAGGGTTCGCCAAAGACTTGGCCACACTACGATCATATATGGCTTTTTATATCGGAGGATGTTCCCACGCTTTGCACTTGTTGCCAAGTTCCAGTCACAGTCCAACATCTTTTGATATACTGCTCCTCGTTATTATTTACAAGGACACGCCAAGTTTCGACTCTATAATTTTGGAGATCTATTCAGTTGTGAAGGGCTGTGAAGAGCGGTTGTGAGAGTCAAAACTTGTGGCGTCCATGTAAATGATAAAAGATCGTTTTCCACCAGGTGAGTATAATTTGTCATTCAAACATTCACTGCATTGTGAGTATCTCTCCTCAAACTAATATTTCACGCACAGTGACTTCACGATGCCAGAGAGAGAGAGAGAGAGAGAGAGAGAGAGTGAGGTAGAGGGAGAGAGGGGTAGTGGCCCTAGTGGGAGGTGGAGAGAGGGAGGGGGTAGTGTGAGGTGGAGGGAAGGAGGGGGTAGTGGGAGGTGGAGGGAGGGAATGGGTAGTGTGAGGTGGAGGGAAGGAGTGGGTAGTGTGAGGTGGATTTTTTTTATTTGATTTGATTATTTTATTAAGTTCGTATAAATACAGGATATACAATTGTTGCATACAGGTATGTAAATACACGGAGACTCAAAAGGGTGAAGATGCTTGGGCATTCTTCCCCCCAGTCTACATTGTAATATGTAATATACAGTATATATATATATCAATAATTTACTTACATACAATACAGAAAAACAACTGCAGTACATGAATGTTTATGACCTACTTTGTCTAGACTTGGAGGCAGGGGCAGTTAGGTAATCCCTGCCAATCCCCAGTGGGCTGGAAAACTAAGATTTTCTCTTAACGAGGAAACCGGACCGCCCCCCAGCCCACCTGGGGTCATTGGCAGAGATTCACACCTTCCCGGCAACCTTATTTATTACTGTTTAATTATACCTATGGATATACCTATACAGGGTGTTTTAAAACAACACTGCCAGACCTCATCTGCTAATTAGTAAATACAATAACGAAGAAGATTATCAAGGACAAAATGCAAAATAATATACCATTAATGATTTAAACCGCATAGAGTAAAATAATTAGTGACACCCAGGAATGAGCTATAATCCGAACACGGGCTAGTGTCCCCCCTCCCCCCCAAATAGCCTACCTCTTGCCGCCCATCCCAGTTCGAGTTTTTCTTCGAAGCTTTGGAGTCATAACGAATCTTCTCATGTGTTTAATCATCTGCTCGGCCATGATGCTATCTTCTTCTGTCATAGTGATTTTATTTACCTTATAATATCACATAAATATGGATTGTCGTTATTTAGGTGTGTCTCTGCCTTTGTTATTTTATACTCGTTAAGTCCAAGTGACGTAAATTGTTTGTTTTGGGTACCATTAGATGATTTTAAATATTCATTAGTGAACACCGTATACTTGTATGTCTACAGCTACGTCAAATCGTCAAACTTCAACCATAAAACTGATAGACATATTTCGTTAGTACTCTGTGATAATAGTAACGTAATGAGGTATTTGTATTGAAACCGTAAATTGCGCAGGAACAATGTTTTCCCATTCAAACAGTTTCACGAACGATTAAATTACCTATAGCAGTGTTCGGATACCTGACCCAGACTTGAGATTCATTATTTTACCTCTTGGTCATCGTTACAAATGGTGCATATCTGTTTACGCTACTTTGATTATAATACTTAGCAGTTTTCTTCTAATTGCAAAATATCATTACCAATTTTATGTTACTTTGATTTTGTAATTATTCATATGTGATTAGGTCATTAGGTATCTCCTCTTTACCTTTTTTACTTGGTAATCATTCATATTATGTATCATATGTTTTGTGCTGAGCTCAGAACCTTGTTTTGCTACATTTCTAAATAACCATTTATCTCAGTTACAATATATTTTTGGTAAAAATTGAATAGAAATATGTGTATTATATATTTTGATCAATGTGGTCATCATACTCTGGCAGTGTTGTTTTAAAACACCCTGTATAGCTACCTATATTTTGGCGACTTGTAAATTGTAGATAGTAGCTAGTTAATTATAGTACATCATTATAGTAATAGAAGTAAAAAAATTATAACAATAAGTATAATAATAATAATTACAATAAAAATTACAAATCGAGGGTACTGTAAGAGAAGGACCCGGGCCTGCCTAACGGTAACGCAATACCCTCTCTATAACCCTCAGTATCCCCGATCGTGAACAGACACTACTACTGTACACGTTGCCCGAGAGGGAGTAGTTGGAATATAGAAAAAAAAAACAAAAAAAAAAAACTACTGGGTCCAGGCTCTCTGGAAACACAAGTGGGGTAGGATTCCCGATATACTCTTAGGGCGCTGTCTTTTACTCGTCCGGCCAAATGGACAGAGATACTACTCCGTCCCAACGAGGACAAATTCAGATCATAACCCCACAGTACAGTCACTTTGGTCACAGACTCCTACCTACTATATTATCAACAGTGCCGTGCTATGATCAAGAAGGGTGCAGTGACTGTACTAGGGAAAACAACCCTGTAACGGTTACCTCTATAAGAGGCCACCACCCCTCCACTATTGCAGTATGTCACCCTGCCGTGATCAAAAGCACCAGCCCAAAATAGAGAATTGTTGCAACACAGTTCCGGGTGATTGAAATGTGGACACGAAAACTAGGGTTGGATCACACTGGTCGAGGACTCCCTCGGCCACTGGACCAACAAAAGGATCACAAGAAAATGACGGGAAAGGCATATACAAGTAGAACACCGCAACCAGGCAGAGTCTACATGTATATCCCGATACGAAAATAATAGTATTTCCTAATTGAACTCTCACAATCACAACCCCCTTCACTGGTTCACAATAGTTAGTCTAATACTGGCGGACCCTTGCAACAATAGTCTAGTTAGGCTACGGCATCAACAAAGATGGTGAACAATAACAGTGTCGGCCCGTACCCGGAGGTACATAAACGGATACCGAAATAATAGCGGGCACACAAAAAGTACGGCACAAATACTATCTGGGTGACCAGGTGTTAATTACTTAATAACTGGCTCACTAAGTTAAACTTTAGATTAAGCAGTGAATTATGAAACTGAGCAAACAATATGCATTAGGATACTAACCATTGATAGTCTATCTATCTATCTATTGCCTGACGCCGTGATCCCCGAAGGGGTGGCCACGAACGAACCGCCCCCATGCACCTCTGTCCCCAGTCAGTCGACGCCCCCCCCCCAACCAGCACCGCCTTCGTTCATGTAGTTCCTCACTCCATCCTTCCACCTCATATTCGGTCTACCTCTCCCTCTCTGTCCCTCCACCTCGCTCTCGTACACCCTCTTAGTCATTCTCTCGCTTTCCATACGTTCCATATGGCCGAACCATCTCAAGTTGTTCCTTTTCACACTTTCCAGCACATCTACCTCCACACCACACCTTCTTCTTACTTCCTCATTAGTTTGTCTATCCCTCCATGTAACTCTGCACGCACTCCTTAAGTAATTAATTTCCACTGCTCTCACTCTTGGTCTGAGTCTCTCAACCAACGTCCATGCTTCGCTTCCGTAAGTCAGTGTCGGGATTACCACACTGTCATGCAAGGACTTCTTCACTTCCATACTGACCACCCTATTTCTTGTTACTGCTTTTAGCATTCCTACAACCCTCTTCCCCTGTTGTACCCTCTCCCGCACTTCTTCATCCATAGTCCCATCTTTACTCAACACACTGCCTAGATACTTAAAAGAGTTGACGATCTCCATAGCCTGACCGTTCAGCTTCACCTCACACTCTGTGACTTCACCCCTTTCGAAGACCATAACCTTGCTCTTCCCCGTATTTACCTTCAAATTCCGTTTTTCGCACACTGTTTCAAACTCATTTATCAGACCCTGCAACTCCCATTCATTATCACTCGTCAGAACTGTATCATCCGCAAACAGCAGTATAGGTAGCTTCCACTTAATTCCCTCCCTTTTCAGCGATACACCAACATCCACTGCTCTTGATAGGATTTTTTTCATGACTCCATCCATATATACAGTAAACAACCACGGGGACATCACACACCCCTGTTTCAAACCAACATTCAGGTCAAAGAACTCGCTCTGCTCACTCTCCACACGTACTGCCGCCTTTGCACCCTCATACATGCTCTTCACTGCTTTGAGCAACTTGCCCTCTACTCCGTATATTCTAAGTACTTTCCACAAACCTTCTCTATCCACTCTGTCATAGGCCTTCTCCATGTCCATAAAGGCAACATACACCTTTTGTTTATTCTCCAGATAGTATTAATTATTAAAACGATTACGCAAGTAATGAAAGCAAGTACGCAAGGAAGAAAACATATGGCTGCACCTGAAGGGGTTAATTAATAAAGGGGGTACGAAAAAATCCACTCAGCTATAGTGGTACTATACTCCCAGGCCGGTCGGTGACAGCTCTCCCATATATCCGTGGCAGTAAAATATCCTGGTATGAGGGTATATGGTGTAAATCCAGGGACACAAGACGGGAGCTATTATCACTATCACAGCCGAGAATACAGTGAGGAACTGTTCAAGCCTGGCCTTACAGCCAGATGATGGGCAATTCCATTACCAGGTAGGGGAGTTCCTCTACACTAAATGAAACCACTTTATACATCACCTTTTTCGCTACCCACAAGCACTCTACTCATATACGGCCCTTAATCTGTCCCCAATGATATCAGAAAGCAAGATATTACTCCGTAATATCTGAATTATAAGGATATGCCTTATAACCAGTCAAACTACCGAACTACTTAGCCGTTGGTATTTGCTCCCTCGCACCTCGATTGACAAGGGTATTGGAGTGTCTCGAAGATACCATCTACTCTATTTCTAGCAGTACTAGCAAAT
>JBAKBP010011303.1:0-73088 GCA_037953745.1 Lithodes maja | reverse complement strand
GGATAAATTGGGTCTTGGAAGCATTAAACGCCACAAGGTTTTCTCTACCCCAATTGGAAATAGTAGCTGGATCAGAAGATAAGTGTTTTATGGCTTCATTATGTTTGATTTTGAGGGACTGCTGGCTGGGGAGTTCTGGAGTAAGGTAGAGTCATCTGCATATGAATGGATGGGACTGGATGTACAGTTGAGAAGATAATTTATGAAAATTAGAAAGCGAATAGGAGATAGGACAGAACCCTGAGGAACACCGGAATTGATAGGATGAGGAAGCGAGCGATGGCCATCCACAACCGCAGCTATGGAACGGCCGGAAAAGAAATTAGAGACAAAGGCACAGATGGAGGGATAGAAACCGAAGGAGGGTGGTTTGGAAATTAAAGATTTGTGTCAGCCTCTATCGAAGGCCTTCGATATGCCTAGTGCAACAGAGAAAGTCTTACCAAAGTCCCAAAAGTTGGATGACCAAGAGTTAGTAAGATATGAAAGAAGATCACCAGTAGAGCGACCCTTAAGGAAGCCATACTGGCGATCTGAGAGCAGGTTATGAAAGAGAATTGCTTAAGAAATTTGGAAGCAAGAATAGTTTCAAAAACTTTAGAGATACAAGAGATGAGAGCAATTGGACGATAGTTGGAGGGTTGAGAGCGGTCACCCTTCTTTGGGGCAGGTTGAACGAGAGAAAACGTCCAGCAAGAAGGAAAGACGTTAGAGGAGAGACAGAGACGAAAGAGTTTGCCTAGGCAGGGGGTCAGCACGGAAGCACAGTTTTTGAGTACAACAGGAGGAACACCGTCTGGACCGTACTCCTTATTAGTATTAAGCCCAGAGAGGGTAGAAAGTACATCTTTAGAAGAGATTTGGATATTAGGCATAAGTAGGAGAGAGGGAGGTGGAAAGGGAGGAATAGCACCGGAATCATCCAAGGTGGAGTTCTAACAAAAGTTTGAGCTAAGAGTTCAGCTTTGTCAGAGGAAGAAATTATGGAAAATTTCACTAAGATGGTCACTAATTTTCCCATGGATTTTTAAATGTTTCTGTTAGTTTTGGTCAATATTTACGAGTCCCACCACAGCTGGGATCTCATTTCTAATGGTAGTTTTGGGTTCCTATCATTCTATGCTTCATTGCTATATACTTTTTATCCACCAGATTTTTTTTTTTTCTTGGCTTTATTTTATTTTTTTAGCATTAACCTAACCAAAAAACCTAACCTAATAGCCCCCAAATACATTTAGGTTAGGTTTTTGGTTAGGTTAATGCTAAAAAAAAAAAAAAAAAAAAAAAAAAAAAAAAAAAAAAAAAAAATGGACAAGAATTTTTTTTTCCGGTGGATAAAACTTATATAGCAATGAAGCATAGAATGATAGGAATCCAAAACTACCATTAGAAATGAGATCCCAGCTGTGGTGCGATTCGTAAATATTGACCTTAGTTTTTATCAATATATAGTGTTTGGAAATAATTACAACCCTCTGAGAAACAGTTTTTCCCCATTATACAACGATCTTAAGACATGCCGCCCAATAGTGGGGAGGGCTATGAAGTACAGGGAAAATGAGGGGTTAAATGCGTAAAGCGTCGATTAAAACGTATTTCAGCTAAACTTGGCTCAGGTTTTAAGGTATTTCAAAGGCCTAAAACCCAATATTTCGAAAACCCGAGCCAAGTTTTGGCCAAAGTTGGCTCGGATTTTGCTTGTTTGTAGAGAAAAAATGACAGTAACCTAATTTAGAAATTTGACTCAGGTTTCCCGAAATTGCAAACCCATAAAACCCTAATTTTGGAAAACCCGAGCCAAGTTTTGGCAAAACTTTGCTCGGATTTTGCGCGTTTTAAGAGTAAACAAATTACAGTAACCTAATTTAGAAATTTGGCTCATGTGTCCCTAAATTGCAAACCCCCAAAAGCCGAATTATGGAAAACCTGAGCCAAGTTTTGGCAAATTTTGGCTCGGATTTTGCGAGTTGAAAAAGACTAACCAAATGTCGGAAATCGGCTCATGTTTTCCCTAATTGCCATACCATATAACCAGATTTATCGAAAACGTAGCACTTATTTAAATCATAAATATCCAGTAACATAGACCTATTACATTGGATACAAGCCTAATCCACACCTAACGCCTACAATGTGTCCGTAGTACCTAGTAGGCCTCGTGGGATACAACACGAACCCTTACCGGTGCCATGGCGGTTGGGCCGCCGCCCATTTAGTATTCGGGCATATCTGTAAATACTACCGCAACTACGAATCTAGTTTCTGAGACCTAGTATATTAACCTAACCAAACAACCCAACCTAACCTAACCTAGACCCAGTACGTGGGATACTAAACTAGCCCTTGCATGCCAGCTACTGTGGGTGCATAGTACTCCGTACATGGGATACAAAACTAGCCCTTGCATGCCAGCTACTGTGGGTGCATAGTACTCAGTACGTGGGATACAAAACTAGCCCTTGCATGCCAGCTACTGTGGGTGCATAGTACCCAGTACGTGGGATACAAAACTAGCCCTTGCATGCCAGCTACTGTGGGTGCATAGTACTCAGTACGTGGGATACAAAATTAGCCCTTGCATGCCAGCTACTGTGGGTGCATAGTACCCAATACGTGTGATACAAAACTAGCCCTGGCTCCCTGCCACACTTGTCAGACGGCAGCGAGAGGTTGACAACAATAACATTAGTGCGGCGGCACGTAAGTTTAAGTAATCCATTATCGTATTTATTACCCATTAATATCCGGAAGTTTAAACCTATGCGAAAAAATCTTACCGCTTACACGTCACATCAGTAGGTAAGCACCCATGTTCTGTAAATACTTCCAGGGCAGCAGTATTATTTCTTGTAGTTTCTATAATAACAGTGTGGCAGAGGCGAACATCCTTACAGTCTACCGCCATGACTCGACTGGCGATTATCAGGTAAATCAAGATGGGTATCTGTGATTGGCCGATTGCAATGACTTAATAAACATATTACACCTGAGTGATTGGCTACCGAGGTTATGCGTGATGCAGCCTATGCGTTATAATGACTTCTTCACAAATAACCCAATAGGAACCCAGTAGTGTCTCGTGACGTGATGCGCAAAGGTGTGGAAATGAACACCTGTAGTTTCGACAGAGATAGGCAGGTGGAGTTAGTGTTGACTAAAAAGCTGGTGGACAGACGTATGGAGACAGGTGAAAATGGCGTGTGTACGAATCGGTGCTGTTACGACCGGGCACTCGGGTACACTAGGGCTCTTACACAGGACTCGAGTATGGCTCGCTGCCACAACGGAAACACACGATCCCAACCCCAGAGTACTGCCAGCCGAACAAAAAACGCCACTACCCTCCAGAGTTCTATCTGCTATAACGGGGTATACAAGAACTCGGTACTAGCGTTTCACACAACAGACTAATAACAAGACGGGAGTTATCTAGTCTGGTCAACAATCAAACAAAGAAGAAAGTACTACAACACTAAAGAATAGTGTTGGCCGAAGCCGAAGTAATCCACCCTTGAACTAAGAACTTAAGAAGTCCTCCACCCTCTACTTCGGATCGGCACTATTACGTTACGTTAAACAATAGTCCTCGAGCATCAAGCAAGGAATCTTCTGTTAAAGTTAGATGCTTCTCGAATACTCGTAAGAAGTAAGTATCGGATTTTGAACAGCAATTTAATGAATAACTCACTGGTAATTAAAGGCTTTAAATTGACATAAGAAGAATTATAAGAATAAGCAATAGGATATGGCAAACATATAAAAGAAGTACTCCGACAATGCACTGGCAATAGCCTACTAAGATTGTGCTCGTGGGCCACTAATCTCTGAAGTAGCTAAGCGTGCCACACATTAAATCAATAGTGCTTAAACAATAATATACATAAGGAGAAGCTTCAATACTATGCTGTATCTGCTGGTCGAGCAAAGTCTAGCTGGGATATCTAAGGTTAAGAGACAATGGCTGAGCAAGCGGCTCGTAGCCTAGCGAGGTCCTTAAGACTGTGCGGCCAAATTACGGTAATTGACGGGATGCTCTCTTGAGAGATCCAGATCACTAGTATCTGGTTCTCTCCTGGCGATCCTCTCAAAGTCAAGCAAATGAGATAGCACAGTGTTGGGTGGCACAGGCAAAAGCCCTCACTCGCAACACAGTGCTAAACTCCCACGGTACACAATCAAAAAGACCCCCCAGGCTTCCCACGTCTCCGTTGCAATTGTGCTGGTTCAACCAACCTAGCACTCATAGGAAATCACAACTCGAGGAACCCTATCCCAGTCTAGCATTACCTAAACCAGCAGAAAACAGGAACATGAATAATAGTACACAGGGAAATACATATACGAGTGCAACAAACATCAATCACTCCTATTCTAGTTAACCCTTCCAAAATAGGCTATCTAACAGGCACTTATCTCGTGAGAACTCAAGCGATAATACTTTGGCTGACTAAATCTGCACCAAAGGGGTCATTGAGGTTATAAAGGGTCGAGAAGGGAAGAAGATAGGCTGTTCAGAGAGTAGAGAAAGTTCACATCAGTCGGAAGAATATATATAGTTGCAAGGGATATAAGAAGTCGCTCTGCCTGATGAGTTCTGAAGCATGGTGGCAAAAACCTCTCTTTTTATACTCGGCCCTCTAGCGGCATATCTCAAACTACTTAAGGACCGCCCACTGGCAATCATGACGTCATATTCTCTCAATCTGGGATTGACAAAGAACTTCCCACGCGCTGAAAGGGAGGAAGGGAGGAAGGGAGGAGGGAGTTAGGCCTACACACCTCGTGGCGCGCTCACTGGCTGTCGTTACATAACTCTCTCTCTCATCATTGTATATAAGTCCCACACACAATACTTATAACTAATGATATAAAATAGAACTCGTTGACTTAGAAGAAAACAAAATACATAATGATAATACTCATAGTACAACGGTTCACATAAACTGAGTTAGGAAACTCTACACAGACTACAGCCAAAGTTCCTGCCCTGACGATCCTAGCGAGGGTGGGGCCTGACTGGGCGTTCTGTACAGCATGCTCATACTCGACATGCGTCACACCTCCCCCAAGATTTTACTTGCTCAACCCTGAGCTAAAATCTGATATACAGAACCCCATCAAACCCCTCACACCCAGCGACCGCATGGCACTAAAACAACGCTGAGTTTATTACTAAAACACATCTTATAAAAAAAAATTCACATTTCATAACTCCTCCCAACAATAGTAAAAGACACAATATCATGCTCCCAGAGCGAGCTTACAGCAGCTCAGCCGTTTGATAGTTCGTGGACTACTCAAACCTTATAGGCTATGACAAACTTATACAATTATCTTCATCAAAAAGAAAGAGTTTTTATATGATTTTTATATTTTAATATGTTTTTTTCCGGCTGCACTATAAGGGCAGCCTATTTTCTTCTATACCAAACGCTCAACAATCCTGCTTTACGACCCAATACGCTGGGCTACAACCGCGAGCCAACAAGCACCAAGCGCAAAATACTACTCAAACCAAAGCAGGAGGCTACCCGTGTGTCAATTTACCCAGGATCATATACCCCTGAACGACCACATGCAACCTCGTTGTCACAACCGGCAATATGGCTTATGTCCAGGTTATATACCAATAACCTTAGTGACCACCTGGTCAGCCTCATATTCCGATTGTGAAACGGGTCCAAGATCTTGAGAGGGCAATGATCTGGGTAAACTACACCGACCGGACCATAGGCTGGAACATAGATCTCGAAATGCCCCAGCGCATCATTGTCCTTTTCACTTTCATTCATCAGGCTCTGACACGTTGCTGGTGCATTCTTAAGTCCGTCAGGCACAACATTGCACTGGTAGGTACTCCCGTCCACAACAAAACCACACACCTCTCCAGCACGCTCGTACAAAGTTACAGGCAACGACCACTCACGACATTCCTTATCCCTCAGATCCTTCGTCCACACGTAATCCAGCTCTGCTTGCACCATAGGCTGTCGAGCAGGATTTATACGGCAGGGAATTAAACTGAGCCTTGCACTATCTCCAGCCTGCATGTCGGATTCTACCCCGTACCTCAGGCCTGGAGAAGCAACAAACATGCGAAAGTACTGCCATAGCCTAGTAAATAACTGCCTTGCACTGTCTCCACGAACAACACGCCTTGTGCCCTCCCACAACCCAGCCGAGACCGCAGCTTCTAACCTGTAGTCTCCCTCCTTCTCCACCTTCGTCCCTAGAACAGCCAGGTCATGAGAGGGACAATCAGTACCACCCGTGCAGTCACTCCCACAGTTCATTATAGCTAAGGCTTCCCCGCCGATACCGTACATGCGCACCCCCACATTCCTTGTGACGACATCTGCCTGCGCAGCATCACCGCTTTTAGCGACATGGCCAGATACAGTCGGTCTGTGGTAGGGCTGTTGCATTAGACTAGAGCAGCATTGGGAGGCTATGTGACGACCGGGCACTGCGATACCACAGCCGACCCTACCAATCTGCTCAATGTCCTCCTTTTGACCACCACCCTTGGCAGCCATGGGTCGACCCTGACCTGGCAACCATGCCAAGGCCTCGTCGCCCACCTTAAACCACCGAAACAACGAGGCTAACGGTCTTTTAACAGTCACATGACCTGCCTGCGGAACATCTCGCACCGCCCGAGTTGTGAGACTCAGGGGCTCGGCACGACCAGTGGGGTATGAACCGAGCTGGTGCTGGAGTGCTGCACACTGCTGCTCAGACAGGTGCTCTAGCGCTTCCACAGCCACCAGACTCGTGTCCCCCGCCCACTGCTTCGCCGAGACATGACAATCCCTACTCTCCTCCACCTGTGCCCTACTGCCCCCCTCTCCTTCTCCACCTTGGCCGCGGCAGACCAACGCAGGGACAGTAGGCTGCGCAGGTGGTTGCCTCACAAACTCCTCCACCAGGTTCACATGACATGCTTCCCCGTCCTCGTGTTTAATCTCGACAGCACCATTACCACACTTCTGAACTTCCGGATCCTCCAACTGAGCAACCCTTTTTTCTCTCTGTGTGTAACGTTGCTGCCTCTGAGTCTCTTCCGGCCCTACCTCCTCACTAGCTGTGACAGGTCCTGGGGCCTCTCCAGACTCTAACATAGGTGCTAATACTGAATCAACCAGGAGAGCCGCCGAGTCAAAACTCTTAAAACCAACTCCAGCTTTAGCCTCCTCCTGTTGATCGTTCCTCTGCTGGTCGGAAGACGGAGGACTAGGCTGTGACACTTTAGCTGTCCGAGCCCGGGTGACAGCACACGCCATGGGTTGTGCCTGGCACCGCTCGACACACTCTTGTTCTCCCCCACTCACGTCGGCCGTCCTCTCGGCAACGACTAAGGGTAGAACCTCAGAAGCGGGCATTGCAAAGTCGTTGCCGAGAAGAAGGTCGACGCCCTCCACTGGCAGTTTCTCCACAATCCCGACATCCAATTCACGTGTCACACCATCCACCTCCAACTCCAACCGCACCAGCGGGTATGACCGAGTTGCATTAATACCCTGCACCACTACCACCCGAGCCGCATTTATAGGGTAGCCAGTCAAGTTATTCATCAGAGTCTGGGAAGCACCTGTATCACGCAAGACCTCTACTCCATGCTTGCGCCCCGCCCACATCACGCAACCCCGTCCTCTATGGTCGCAAAAAACATCCTGAGCAGGGTTCGAGCCTCTCAGGTGTTTCTGCATTGGCTGTGCCTCAGCCTCTGACGAACTGCCCCGGGCAAACTCAGAAGACTTCGGAGACACACCAATGTTGCAGGCCAAAGACACAGCTGCTGTAGGTGGTTTGCTAGGACAGACTCTTGCAAAGTGCCCCTTTTCATGACAAAGATAACACTCCAACTCCCCTCTGGGCTTCCCTTGGTACTGGGAAGGGCCCGGCCCCTTCTTAAATGGGACGGTGTTAGTCTTGTGGTCAGTCTTGGTATCATAGCTCTTGTACTTGTTTGCATAATGTATATCACTAACTTGGGGGGGTGGGGTGTCACGCCCCTTGTTACCTGCCTCACTACGCTGGGCAGACCCGCACCCACGAATTAATGATAGCCGGAGGTCAGCCATCTCAGCTGCCTCCTGTAGAGTTTTAGGGTTCTTTTCTTTAATAGTTAAAGTCATATCTGCACCAGTACACTTGTAAAACTGCTCGAGCAGAAACAGCTCAGTCAACTGTTCGGCCGTCTCAGCTTTCTCAGAACGTGTCCAGTTAGCAAGTGCATCTTTTAAGTCCCGGGCATGTTCAAGAAAGGTCGCCTCCCTAGTCTTCGTAACACCCCGAAACTTCAATCGATATGTTTCTGGTTGCAACTCGTATGCCCGTAGGACAGCTCTCTTCAATACTGGGTAGTCAATGCAAGACTCTAAAGGCAGTGCATCATAAGCCTTCAGACCCTTACCCGTAAGTCTTGAGGAGACCAGAGCTGCCCACTTCTCTTCAGGCCAATTATGCTCCCTACACTTCTTCTCAAAACGATTAAAAAATTCTGTGACTTCAGTTTCACTAAATGCCGGCACCAATTTGACTAAGTGAGACAAGGACTGTTCTCTTACTTGGCCCTCCCGGCCCATCCGAATCCCTGTCGACTCTGCACGAGTCTTATCTAAGTCTATCTGAGCACAATATTTCTCGGAGTCGTATCTAAGCTCAGCCTCGTGCCTCCTAGTCTCAGCCTCAATCTCATGCCTCCTAGTCTCATTCTCCTGCTTCCTAGCCTCAACCTCAATCTCATGCCTCTTAGTCTCATTCTCCTGCCTCCTAGACTCATTCTCCATCTCCTGCTTCCTAGCCTCATTCTCCATCTCCTGCTTCCTAGCCTCATTCTCCATTTTAGCAAGCTCGAGTTTAAATATCATCTCAGGAGACAGGCCGGAAGAGGGAGCTGCCACTACTGAAGGAGGGGGGGCAAGAACTGGGGAACCACCATACGCACCGCCCGAGGGCACTCCAATCTTCCAATGCTCATCCCTCTGTGGGAGAGTGCTAACCTCCGGCAACTGAGTGGACGGCACTGTGGGAGTCGAGTGAGAGGGGATCTGGGGAGGAACCCCCCCAAACGCCCTCTCCTCCGAAACCCCATGTCGCCCACGCAACACCCAGGAAATCAGCTCCCCCTTGGACATCCCTCCTACATTGGATAGACCCAAAACCTTGGCTATCAGGTGCAAGCCATAAACATTCACCCCAGTCAGCCTCTCCTCCGTCACGTGGTACTGCTTACTCACAAAAAGTCTAGCATCCTCCTCACTAGTTACTAACGGCACCTCCTCACATAGCATCTCTCGCTCCTCGTCAGTACTAGGGCCCGACATACTGAAGTTCACCAAAAAATTCTCGAGACAAAAGTGTTAAACTCCCTTATGCAAGCACTAATTACTAAATTAACTGGAGTCTCTTAAATGCTCTCCTAATTGCCTTACAAAAAAAAATATTCTTCAATATGTACGCTAAAGTACCAACAAACAAATGTTGTACAACTCTGCAAAAAATTATACTGTTCACAAAATCCTAAGCAAGGTCGCCATTTGTTACGACCGGGCACTCGGGTACACTAGGGCTCTTACACAGGACTCGAGTATGGCTCGCTGCCACAACGGAAACACACGATCCCAACCCCAGAGTACTGCCAGCCGAACAAAAAACGCCACTACCCTCCAGAGTTCTATCTGCTATAACGGGGTATACAAGAACTCGGTACTAGCGTTTCACACAACAGACTAATAACAAGACGGGAGTTATCTAGTCTGGTCAACAATCAAACAAAGAAGAAAGTACTACAACACTAAAGAATAGTGTTGGCCGAAGCCGAAGTAATCCACCCTTGAACTAAGAACTTAAGAAGTCCTCCACCCTCTACTTCGGATCGGCACTATTACGTTACGTTAAACAATAGTCCTCGAGCATCAAGCAAGGAATCTTCTGTTAAAGTTAGATGCTTCTCGAATACTCGTAAGAAGTAAGTATCGGATTTTGAACAGCAATTTAATGAATAACTCACTGGTAATTAAAGGCTTTAAATTGACATAAGAAGAATTATAAGAATAAGCAATAGGATATGGCAAACATATAAAAGAAGTACTCCGACAATGCACTGGCAATAGCCTACTAAGATTGTGCTCGTGGGCCACTAATCTCTGAAGTAGCTAAGCGTGCCACACATGAAATCAATAGTGCTTAAACAATAATATACATAAGGAGAAGCTTCAATACTATGCTGTATCTGCTGGTCGAGCAAAGTCTAGCTGGGATATCTAAGGTTAAGAGACAATGGCTGAGCAAGCGGCTCGTAGCCTAGCGAGGTCCTTAAGACTGTGCGGCCAAATTACGGTAATTGACGGGATGCTCTCTTGAGAGATCCAGATCACTAGTATCTGGTTCTCTCCTGGCGATCCTCTCAAAGTCAAGCAAATGAGATAGCACAGTGTTGGGTGGCACAGGCAAAAGCCCTCACTCGCAACACAGTGCTAAACTCCCACGGTACACAATCAAAAAGACCCCCCAGGCTTCCCACGTCTCCGTTGCAATTGTGCTGGTTCAACCAACCTAGCACTCATAGGAAATCACAACTCGAGGAACCCTATCCCAGTCTAGCATTACCTAAACCAGCAGAAAACAGGAACATGAATAATAGTACACAGGGAAATACATATACGAGTGCAACAAACATCAATCAATCCTATTCTAGTTAACCCTTCCAAAATAGGCTATCTAACAGGCACTTATCTCGTGAGAACTCAAGCGATAATACTTTGGCTGACTAAATCTGCACCAAAGGGGTCATTGAGGTTATAAAGGGTCGAGAAGGGAAGAAGATAGGCTGTTCAGAGAGTAGAGAAAGTTCACATCAGTCGGAAGAATATATATAGTTGCAAGGGATATAAGAAGTCGCTCTGCCTGATGAGTTCTGAAGCATGGTGGCAAAAACCTCTCTTTTTATACTCGGCCCTCTAGCGGCATATCTCAAACTACTTAAGGACCGCCCACTGGCAATCATGACGTCATATTCTCTCAATCTGGGATTGACAAAGAACTTCCCACGCGCTGAAAGGGAGGAAGGGAGGAAGGGAGGAGGGAGTTAGGCCTACACACCTCGTGGCGCGCTCACTGGCTGTCGTTACATAACTCTCTCTCTCATCATTGTATATAAGTCCCACACACAATACTTATAACTAATGATATAAAATAGAACTCGTTGACTTAGAAGAAAACAAAATACATAATGATAATACTCATAGTACAACGGTTCACATAAACTGAGTTAGGAAACTCTACACAGACTACAGCCAAAGTTCCTGCCCTGACGATCCTAGCGAGGGTGGGGCCTGACTGGGCGTTCTGTACAGCATGCTCATACTCGACATGCGTCACAGTGCCGTCTACAGGAAGGTATTGACAACCATGTTACGAAAAAATTCCATTTTAGGGTAATTATAGGGAATAGGCTCGCACCCTTATTTTTCATGTGTTTTCCTCCAGATTTTGTTAAACGAGTGTTTTAATTCCAATGTGGGATACACAATGGGTTGAGGGAGGCTTTGCCCCCCCTCACCTCCCCATGAGTTATTGAAATCGTCATCTATGTTGCCAGCAGGGGGTAAATATCGATTATACTGCATAAAGAAGGCGTTTGTAAACAGTGAGGATGTCCAAAAGAGCTCTGAGATTGATTATAATGGGCGTTTTTTCTATTAATAGAGTTTTATAAATGTGATCAAAATTATTCTCCCACAGTGGATTATACACAAGTACAGTATACTGATTCCATAGACCTACATTGTCTCTAATAAATTATGTATAATAATGCTGCGAGCCTATTCCCTATAATTATCAAAAATAAAGTTAAACTAAATTGTCTAATGGGTATAGGTCTATAATTGCACCTATATGAGCTAAACAAATTATTATTGTATTTAACAGGAAGGTATGATGAGGTAAGTGATGTGGTATAGGTGGCAATATGCGGAAATGGATTATAAGCCCCCCCCCCCCTTTACCCCCTTACGTTAGGCTAGGTTAGGTTAATGTCTCTCTGAAACAATGTAAAATCTGTGCCACATCTAGATTGATAGACTTTTGTCAGAGGGGGCGGAATGCCCTTATAATCCATTTCCGCATATTGCCACCTATACCACATCACTTACCTCGTCGTACGAAGGTACGACAAGGTACAATACAAGGATTGTATTGTTAAATACAATAATATATTTTTTAGCTCGTATAGGTGCAATTATAGAAATTTACCGTCTAATGTTAATGAAATAGGTTAGTGAACCCTTTACCGACATATCATAGCCCGATATATAATAGAGGAAAGGAAAACCACAGGCAAGAAATAAAATAAATAAAGTATGTATTCCTGTATTTTCACTAGGCCTAAATAGTCCTAACATTTCCACCCACTTAGGCCAATATTATTACTTTATTATTTATTCATAATAGCTTGGTAGCTTATTCTGCCCTTCTTACAGTTGGTTTTGATTAGATCAGTTTATTTGAATCTTCATGCCATTATAAAATTAATTATTATTATGATTATTTTTGTTTTGCTTAATAATGTAAATAATTCATCTTCAAAGGCTACGCCACACACCACTGCTAACCAATTATGTTCATTCATAATCATATTTCGTGACGATTTGCTGTAAAGTTAATTTGAATGCAGTACAACACATAATGTGGATTGTTACTTACCTACTGAGCGAGTCATGGTTTGAAGGAAGAAGGGCAGCAAACAGTGAAGACATCGCCAAATCATGAGGAATACCTGTTGTAAAATATTAACACACTTTCTGATGGCACGGGAAGTTAATACAGAAGGTGAGGCAGAAAATTATCAAAACTATTATAATCAAAATAAAAAGTGAATATTTATAAACATTAGACGGAAGTACTCCTTGAATAGTAAGCTAGTGATACAAATTAATTATGTATTGTTAAACTGCCTTAAAATGCCTTCTTACTCTAATTAATAAACAACTTCCCTCGGTTGAATCTGGACGAACAGTGATCATTTGTCCACAATTTAGCATTACCCCCTCCCCTACTCTCATACCAACCTCCCCCCTCCCCTCCAACACTTACCCCAATCCCCACCCACCTAACCATCCAGCACTTATCCCCCCCCCCCCCTTCTATGCTCATCCCATCCCCTACCCCATCCCACCCCTCCAACACTCACCCTAACCCTCTTTCCTCCCCATTCCACCACACCCATCACCCCCTCCCCACCCTAACCCCTTCAACACTGACCACAACTTGCGTTCACATTGGACATTCGCGAGCGTCCTCAGATTATATATATTTTTCTTTTTCTTTTTCAGAATGTATCATTGGTAACATCTGCATTCATTTGTGTATATAGTTACGGGAGTTAACCTAGGCTTACAGTATGCACGTTTGTTAATGGTTGACATAATTATTGATTTTTAGGTTACCGCAGATGGGTGATTATAAACTTATTATCTTAACTTATTGTGCCGTATATTTGGGTTCAGAAAATGGCTGTGCTCGAAACTTGGCTATATTCCTAAACACAGGGCAAGATTGTTCCCTATCAAACGAATACTTAAGAAAATGAGTGTTGACTTAACGAAGGCGATCTAAATACCGGCCAAATATTAAATATAACAATGTATTTATAATTACTTCATTCATCAAGACGAAAGGATTTGTCGTGTTTTGGGCATGGAGGAAAGAATATGCAGAGTGTCAACTCCACACTATAATTGCGAAAGCATAACATGCACGCCATCTATTGGCCAAGCTAGTTGATAAGATAATGGGAATACAATAGGTTTTAAAGAAGAAATATGCAGGCAGATTTGGGGTGCATATTAGTATCCTTTATATTTGTATATTGTGTCCAGTTTTCATAATTTTTGATAGCCAAAAGTCTCACTAATATTATCCTTAGGGTAATTGGAATGTAATACATTATGAAATGCCCCTTAAAAACATGCAATTAATTCAAACATTGAGAATGTGGTGCATAAATGTTTTACACATTTATACATGTAAATGGTTGTAATGTATAATAACGTAGGTTTATCTTATAATATTAAACTGTATTTCCTCTGACCTCTTTGTCGGAATAAGTTAACATTTTGCAGTAAGCTAATCACATACAGCTCTTATTGTATACGTGCAGATTCAGATTCGTAAAAAGTTGGTCTCAGAGAATTATTACCCTTATTGTTATTATCAATATTTACATCTATTCCGGTGTAGCCTACACCATTGCAAATTACATTCCAAAATATATAATAATTCAATGATTTATTAATTATGTATATTAGTCGATGAATTAGAGATAAATAGGCATGGCAACATGAAATGCAAACAGGTGCTCGGTGTCAATTATTTATTTTGGATTGTAACCAATACACAATACAATACAAATATAAACAATATATTTGTATGTGATAATATAATCACTCCCTTAGCAGCTGATTGCGGTATTTTTTTCCGTTTGACACATGAGCGAGATATCTCGATGTTTGTAACACATATACAGTCTTCATGACTTATACATAATTTCTATATATGGCATTACCTGTGGAAATTAAAATATATTTTATTGAACTGTGTGGGTTAAATAAGGGAAAGGTGGCCATATTGAATCAGTGGAGATCTATTTTTGTTCCCTTTTCCACCATATTTGTATTATCTTGACATCCTCTATATCAATGCTAAGACTAGCGGGGGTCTGGGGACGGCAGCCCCCAGGTTAGGTTAGGTTGTTAGGTTTGACAAAAATATGGAAATTGTTGGGGTGATGGGGTATGGCCAAAGCGAGACATTTCCGCGACAAATGGGTGCACAGATCGAATGATGACATTAAAAACAGTAGGAAAAAACATGATTTGTTTGGAAAACTCGCGCATTGTGTTATTCGGAAAATGTATCCTGATTGCTCCATACTTAACCCCTTCAGTACCGGTGCCGCCTTGTTGTACTTATTTTAGCTACATTTAGACGATTTTGAGAAGCTTAGGAAGGATATATGGTAACTAAAAGGATTAATTGAGATAGTCTGTAGCTTTTTAACTGGTAAAGGTTCTTCTTAATTAAGTTGAATAAAATCGTCTAATAGATACCAGAATATAATGACAAGGACGTCGCCGGTACAAAAGGGGTTAAGCGATGAAAATGTTATCATAGGTCACAGGCAGTTCGTGTATTTTTTCCTGCATACCACACATCGGTGACCAACGTTTGGGGCCACGTTCGTTTATTCCGCCACACCCCCTCACATCGTTCCTGTCATTTGATGTAAACAGACAGACGACACGCCAGCGATCACAGCACCATCTATTGACCAGATACATGTCAACTCGTATCCAAGACAACTGGTACTCGAAACATCTCGTACCTTCAAAATACAACTCGTACTCACTTTTTAGACAACTCGTACCAAAGACAGATCGTACTCAATTACCACCCTTTTATCCAATTCCAAATATATGTTAAACCTTTCTAGGCCATTCTAAGCTTTTTTCTTTTTTCTTTTATGTTCATATTATGTGGAGGTAATGCCTTTTCAAAAGCACCTCCTTGCCTAAACTTTGAATCGCCGAACATATATAATTATATACCTACAGAGCTTCGCAGTTCACGGTTTCATATACTTTTCGAACAAATTCATAATGAATTATGCAAACATAATTCTTTAAGGTTAAGGGGCGATTGTAAATTTGTTCCCTAGACCTCCATCAAGCATTGAAAAATACTCCCAAGACCCCCTTTTAAGATATACAGTATATGTAAAAAAAATCTAAATTATAGCTCGCTATTGCTCGCCAGGAAAACATCGACACCCAAATGACATGAAAGGTCATAAAATAGGGATATATAGGGCGAAAGGCCTTAAAATCGTCAAACTAATGGGGCGAACGTCTTAAAATGTCAACACTAATGGAGCTAAACATGAGGGAGAAAGGGGTCCGATAAAAAAAAAAAATGTAAGTGAAAATCTGGCCTTAATTAAGTTGGCTGCCTGACTCCTGGTGTTTCTTCTACAATAAGCTCCTAATAGTTAACCCCTTCAGTACCAGGCTGTCATTTTTATCTTTATTCTGGCTCACATTAGACGATTTTGCTCAGCTTAGGAAGGGCCTTTACGAATCAAAGGAGTCGTAGTTATGTCCATTATTCTTTAGAGGTCTTTCCTAAACTGAATAATTCTTGCTCAGCTTAGGAAGGGCCCTTATTTTTTTATATTTTTTTTATATGTGAGTGAGGGAGACAAAAGGCAGAACTGCCTGTATCGAGTGCCTCCCCCAGAGTTGAAAGAGTGACAGGGCCAAAATCAATAGAAGTTCGAGCCAAAATGCCTGGACACACAGAGTTTGAAGCAATTTAAGTCATAGGAAGACGAAAAGACTGATTTTGGGAGAGAATTCCAGAGCTCAGTAGTTGAAATTTTCACTCTTGGGTTGGAGATTTGCACAGAGTAGGGGTGCGATTGTGTTGCAAGACGGGTACTACGTAACCTACGTAGAGGAGGTGGTATACACTGGGAAAGCTCTTGGGAACATTGATTATTGTAGTAGCGATAGAATAGCGAGAGAGATGCAACATTGTGGCGAAGAGCAAGAGATTGCAGAGAGTTGGGGAGTGGACGGGAGTTAATGACACTAAAAGCTTTCCTTTCTACTTTGTCTAAGAGTGCTGTTACGATCCAGGTTCTCAAAGACACAGGGCTCTTCAACATTGGACTAGATAATGGCAAAATGCAACAACGGTAACACTAGATCCAACCCCTGCCTTAAACACTGGAAAACAAAACACCATTACCGCCCTGAGTCGTGCCTGGACAACGAGGTATCCTATGACTCGGTAACAGGTGCACACACACTAGGCTGACGCTCGATGAAACGGCCTATTCTCAAACAGTAAAAGATTACTCGATTAGGTTACACAAAGAAAAGATAGTTAACGTGATTAATTAGCGTTACGGTAGATACTCAAATAACTGGCACTCCTGTATTAAAGAAAGTGCAATGCTAGTCCTGCAACATCAACTGGAAACTTCTGAAATAAGTCTGATGCTGGGAAGATGTTCGTAAAGAATCTTGAACAATTATAATGCAGAATACGGGTCACAATAAATGCTAGGACATATAGTAATAATAGGCAGGCGAATAATAAAGACTGCGCAAAGGTAGTAATGCTCGACAACTAAAGAAATGCTTCGTGACACAACGCAACAGCCTACTAGGGTTGTGCAACTCAACAACAACCTCGGCTCAAAAGCGCAGTGAATAATAATGTTGCATACATATAATAATGGGGGCTTATCTCTAACCAGTGTCTGCTCAGTTAATAAAGTCTAGCTGGGGTATCAAGGCAGGGCAACAATGGGTGAGCATGCGGCTCGTAGCCTAACGTTGTCCGAAGGTGGTATAATGAAGATTACGTTATATGACGGGGATGCTCTCTTGATAAATCTAGGTCTCTAGTACCTAGTTCGATCCTGGCGATCCCTCAGAAGTCAACACAAAGAGGCAGCACTATGTTGTGAGGGATAGGCTATGGCCCTCTCACACCACAGCGCTGTGCTCACAAAGTAAACCCACCCGAAGACAACTTAAGCTCCCACAGTACCTGTCGATGTCGTGCAGGGCTTAGCTAACACTGCACACATCGGAGACAACGACACAGTAACCTTACCCCTAGTCTAGCTTTAGATAACCAAGCAGAATCACTCAACACCTTGCCAGGGAGACATATACCGGTCTACAACCTTCCCGAGAGAGGACACACATGGAAAAGTCCGTCTCTCCAACCTCAATAAAGCATAATACCTCCTTAACCTAATACATGGAAATATCTGAGAGCTTCGCGTACAATACGACTGGCCGACGGTGAACGTCTATGCTGAAACCAGAAGGGATGTTGAGTTTAATAAAGATTAGAGAATGAGAAAGGAGAAGTCGAGAGAGAGAAATAGTATGCAAAGTGGCGAGTATGGGGGACAGAATTGCAAAGGATGTAGACGATACGCGTGTCAGGCAAGCTCTGAGCTGGTAAAGAACACGAGGCCGCGATGGGCAGGGACTAGTTGACCACCCGGCCGCCAACGCCGTCAGCGCCCAAGCGAGCCGCGGCATAGCTCACCCCCGCTGCCAGGTGTACTCCCTCACCCTCTCTCGCTCGCTTCCCACACAAGCAACATTTATATTATAGTGAATATAAAATATAAGGCGCAGTCACAGACCAAAACAAAGACCATTTCTAGACTGTCTGTGGCAACACGACACTAATAAAATAAAGCAGATCATTCTAGGACAACTGTAGCCCATCCCCCCATCCTGGCGAGCGCTAGCGAGCTGCAATGCCCCATGCAACCATTCTGTCAACGCCGGGAGGCGTCACCCCCCCCCCCCCCAAGATATGGGACACTCAACCATGGGCCCATATCTGAACAGACAGAATGTCGCTAGAATCTGCCACTCCTAACCACTCTGCCACTCATGGAATGCAAGCTCAGTCTCCTCAAAAAAATACAACAACATTTTTATATAAAAAAATCTTATCACCCTTCCCAAATATAATACATTAATTCATAACATTGTGCTCCCAGAGCGAGCTTTAAGAAGCACAGCCTACTGAGGGAAAATCATCTGCACTCAGTACTCAGCTACAATATTATCTTAAAATTAATTATCAAAAAGAAAGAGTTTTTATTTAATTTTTCTTATTTTATTTTAATGTTGTTTTTGGCCGCTACTATAGATGTAGCCTAATTTTCTTCTAATCAAAGCCAACAACTCCTGCCCTGCGACCCTACGCTGATGCTACACACGCGAGCCACCAAGCACCAGCGCAAAAATACACCGCGAACCAAGACAGGAGGCTATACCAACATACTGTGGTAGCCTACCCCGGATCCTCCACCCACGACAGACACTGACTGAACAGCGAGGGTTCTCCTGCAAACAAAGCCAAAACATTATCAGTGCCCTTAGCATGCCACACATCCAACTTGTGTTCCGGCAGCACAACAACACCTGACACTGACAAACTGCCCAGTCCATCGCAAGACTGGCACTTCTCTTCGCTCCTTCCGGCAACGGGGCCTGCCAATAACCCTTCACTAGTTCTACCTTCGTGATGAGCGAGGCAGCCCCGAAGCGGTCTATGGTGTCGTCAACTCTGGGTAATGGATAGGCGTCTGTCAGGGATAATGCTTCCACACTCTTGCAATCAACATACACACGGACTCTGCCACCAAACTCAGGTTGTAAAGCCACTGGCAACGACCACTCACGACATTCCTCATCCCTCAGACCCCCTCTCCACACGCCGTCCAACCCCGCCCTCACAACAGGCTGTCGAGCAGGATTCACACGGTTGGGAACCAACTCGAGCCTTGCACTGTCTCCAGCCTCCATGTTGGATTCTACCCCGTACATCAGGCCTGGAGAAGCAACAAACATGCGGACGGACTGCCACAGCCTAGTGAACAACTCCTCTTGTCGCTCAGGAACAAGAGGTTGCAACTTATCTCGCAGAACAATATGCCTAGTGCCCTCCCACATCTCCTTCACCATGTGGAGAGGACCCCTCACCTGATGCCCGAAAACAAGCTCATTCCGACTGAAACCGAGACTCTCTCCAGGTACTTCTCTTGCCGCGAACAAAACATACGGCAGACCAAGGTCCCAATCCTTTCCGTTCTCTGCGCAATAACATCGAAGAATGCTTGTCAGCGTGGCGTGCCACCTCTCCAACACCCCTTGACTCTCCGGGTGATACGCAGAAGAGACGACAGTGCTGATGCCATGCTGAATCATAGTTTGTTTGAACAGATTAGATGTAACACTAGAACCTTGGTCCGATTGCACCTCTTGCGGGTAACCATACCGCGAGCAATACAAGAGCAGGTTCCGGACAACAGTTTTCGCCGTGCCATTTCTCATTGGATATGCATCAGGATAACGAGTGGCCACATCCATGATAGTTACTAGAAATTTATTACCGGCACTAGTAGGGGTTAGGGGTCCGACCATATCAATGATGACCTTACTGAAGGGCGGTCCACTGACAGGAATGGGGTGCAACGGGGCTCTCGGAATTGTTTGGTTAGGTTTTCCAACCCTCTGGCACGTATGACACCTTGCTATCCAGGTTACCACCTGCCCCTTCAACCCCGGCCACCAAAACAATTTTTCTAAAGCCGCCACCGTTTTTCTCACCCCTAGATGTCCTGCCAGTGGTATGTCATGCGCCAACCTCAGTAGGCTATCCCTGCACTCCCGTGGCACCACCAACTGGTCCACTACTCCGGACCCCTCTTGCCAACTACGTTTAGGGTCTTGAAAACGCCTATAGAGGATGCCTTCTAAATAAAAAAAATCTCCTGGCTGTGCATCACCGTCCTCGTCGAGCTCTACAGCTCCATTAGCACACGTTTGGAGCTCAGGGTCCTCTAGTTGCAACCGACGTATATCTGAGGGTGCCAAGCGATCTAACTGCTCCCAGAGCAATGCATGACCTTCCCCGATACTGGGCTGCTCCCTCTGTCTCTCTCGATGTACATAACGTTGCTGTCGTGGAGACTCGTCATGCCCAGCCTCGTCACTCTCGATGACAGGCCCAGGGGCTACTCCAGAATTAAGTAATGGTGCTAATACTGAATCACCCAGGAGAGCCGCCGAGTCAAAACTCTTAAAACCAACTCCAGCTTTAGCCTCCTCCTGTTGATCGTTCCTCCGCTGGTCTGAAGACGGAGGACTAGGCTGTGACACTTTAGCTGCCCGAGCTCGGGTGACAACACACGCCATGGGTTGTGTCTGGCACCGCTCAACCCACTCTTGCTCTTCCCTACTCACGTCGGCCGGCCTCTCGGCAACGACTAAGGGGAGAACCTCAGAAGCGGGCATTGCAAAGTCGTTGCCGAGAAGAAGGTCGACGCCCTCCACTGGCAGTTTCTCCACAATCCCGACATCCAATTCACGTGCCACACCATCCACCTCCAACTCCAACCGCACCAGCGGGTATGACCGAGTTGCATTAATACCCTACACCACCACCACCCGAGCCGCATTTATAGGGTAGCCAGTCAAGTTTTTCATCAGAGTCTGGGAAGCACCTGTATCACGCAAGACCTCTACTCCATGCTTGCGCCCCGCCCACATCACGCAACCCCGCCCTCTATGGTCGCAAAAAACATCCTGAGCAGGGTTCGAGCCTCCCAGGTGCTTCTGCATTGGCTGTGCCTCAGCCTCTGACGAACTGCCCCGGGCAAATTCAGATGACTTCGGAGACACACCAATGTTGCAGGCCAAAGACACAGTTGCTGTAGGTGGTTTGCTAGGACAGACTCTTGCAAAGTGCCCCTTTTTATGACAATGATAACACTCCAACTCCCCTTTGGGCTTCCCTTGGTACTGGGAAGGGCCCGGCCCCTTCTTAAATGGGACGGTGCTAGTCTTGTGGTCAGTCTTGGTATCATGGCTCTTGTACTTGTTTGCATAAGGTATATCACTAACTCGGGGGGGTGGGGCATCACGCCCCTTGTTACCTGCCTCACTACGCTGGGCAGACCCGCACCCACGAATTAGTGATAGCCGGAGGTCAGCCATCTCAGCTGCCTCCTGTAGAGTTTTTGGTTGCTTTTCTTTAAGGTTTAACGTCAGGTCGCCACCCGTGCATTTGAAAAACTGCTCTAAAAGCACCAACTGTTTAATGTCGTCAAACGTAGTAGCTTTCTCCGACCTCAGCCAATTCCCAAAAGCATCGGACAGCTCCCGGGCATGCTCCAAAAAGGTGCTCTCCCGACCCTTGGTAACACCCCGGAACTTCAACCTGTACGTCTCTGGTTGTAGTTCGTATGCTCTCAGGACAGCCTCCTTGAGTTCCTCATAGATAATACACGACTCTATAGGCAACGCATCGTAGGCTTTAAGACCCTTGCCTATTAATCTAGAGGATACAAGTGCTGCCCATTTATTCTCTGGCCACTGGTGTTCCTGGCACTTCTTCTCAAAGCGTGTGAAAAATTCTGTTACACCACTCTCATCAAACACCGGAACCAGTTTCAATAAGTGCGAGAGAGACTGCTCATGAACACAGTTACGAGCCCCAAGTCGCTGTCCCGTTGTCTCTACTTGCGACTTCTCTACGTCCATGTCGGAACAGTACCTAGTCGACTCTAAATCCGCTTGGATTTTTGCTAGCTCTATATGCTGAGACTGCTGACTGATAGTTTTTCTCTCTTCTATCTTGGCTAATTCTATTTGCTGCTGGATCTTAGCTAATTCGAGCTGAAGCAATAATTCTGGAGTTAGCCCTTGAGGAGGTGAAGGTGCTACAATGTTTGAAATTACCGGTGGTCCCCCCAGGGGCAACCCACCCTGCCAGTCACCACCCAACTGCGGAAGCGTACCCGGGGTCGGCAAACTACTGGGATGGCTGGGAGTCGAGTGTAGGGGAAGCATGGCCGAAGGGCTCTGAGCACTCAACCCATCTCGCTCACCAGTCACCCTGCCCAGTACCCACGTTATCAAGTTATCCTTGGTCATGCTGCTAGTAACCGCATGACCGATAGCTGTGGCCAGGCATTGAAGACCGTACCGATCCATACCCTCCAACCGCTCGGCAGTAACAGGCCATTGCAAAAATATCCTAGCATCCTCCTCACAGTTCACCCGATTAACCTTTTCATCATGCTGCTGTTCCTCAGTTTCGACATTACGTACTGTGTCTCCATTCTCCTCTGACCCGGTATAAGACATGATGCTCACAAAAAAAAATTCACCACAATATTCAGAAAAGAAGTACCCCAAACTCTTATGTAGCACTATTCACTTGCCAAAAATGTCTGAAGACTCTCAAGTGCTATACTACTTTGCCAAAAAAAAAATTAACGTGCCCACTATATTCCTCAATAAAACAAATGACCACAACAATCCTGCAATTATCTCTTAGTTCACAAGATCCTGAGCTAGGTCGCCATTTGTTACGATCCAGGTTCTCAAAGACACAGGGCTCTTCAACATTGGACTAGATAATGGCAAAATGCAACAACGGTAACACTAGATCCAACCCCTGCCTTAAACACTGGAAAACAAAACACCATTACCGCCCTGAGTCGTGCCTGGACAACGAGGTATCCTATGACTCGGTAACTGGTGCACACACACTAGGCTGACGCTCGATGAAACAGCCTATTCTCAAACAGTAAAAGATTACTCGATTAGGTTACACAAAGAAAAGATAGTTAACGTGATTAATTAGCGTTACGGTAGATACTCAAATAACTGGCACTCCTGTATTAAAGAAAGTGCAATGCTAGTCCTGCAACATCAACTGGAAACTTCTGAAATAAGTCTGATGCTGGGAAGATGTTCGTAAAGAATCTTGAACAATTATAATGCAGAATACGGGTCACAATAAATACTAGGACACATAGTAATAATAGGCAGGCGAATAATAAAGACTGCGCAAAGGTAGTAATGCTCGACAACTAAAGAAATGCTTCGTGACACAACGCAACAGCCTACTAGGGTTGTGCAACTCAACAACAACCTCGGCTCAAAAGCGCAGTGAATAATAATGTTGCATACATATAATAATGGGGGCTTATCTCTAACCAGTGTCTGCTCAGTTAATAAAGTCTAGCTGGGGTATCAAGGCAGGGCAACAATGGGTGAGCATGCGGCTCGTAGCCTAACGTTGTCCGAAGGTGGTATAATGAAGATTACGTTATATGACGGGGATGCTCTCTTGATAAATCTAGGTCTCTAGTACCTAGTTTGATCCTGGCGATCCCTCAGAAGTCAACACAAAGAGGCAGCACTATGTTGTGAGGGATAGGCTATGGCCCTCTCACACCACAGCGCTGTGCTCGCAAAGTAAACCCACCCGAAGACAACTTAAGCTCCCACAGTACCTGTCGATGTCGTGCAGGGCTTAGCTAACACTGCACACATCGGAGACAACGACACAGTAACCTTACCCCTAGTCTAGCTTTAGATAACCAAGCAGAATCACTCAACACCTTGCCAGGGAGACATATACCGGTCTACAACCTTTCCGAGAGAGGACACACACGGAAAAGTCCGTCTCTCCAACCTCAATAAAGCATAATACCTCCTTAACCTAATACATGGAAATATCTGAGAGCTTCGCGTACAATACGACTGGCCGACGGTGAACGTCTATGCTGAAACCAGAAGGGATGTTGAGTTTAATAAAGATTAGAGAATGAGAAAGGAGAAGTCGAGAGAGAGAAATAGTATGCAAAGTGGCGAGTATGGGGGACAGAATTGCAAAGGATGTAGACGATACGCATGTCAGGCAAGCTCTGAGCTGGTAAAGAACACGAGGCCGCGATGGGCAGGGACTAGTTGACCACCCGGCCGCCAACGCCGTCAGCGCCCAAGCGAGCCGCGGCATAGCTCACCCCCGCTGCCAGGTGTACTCCCTCACCCTCTCTCGCTCGCTTCCCACACAAGCAACATTTATATTATAGTGAATATAAAATATAAGGCGCGGTCACAGACCAAAACAAAGACCATTTCTAGACTGTCTGTGGCAACACGACACTAATAAAATAAAGCAGATCATTCTAGGACAACTGTAGCCCATCCCCCCATCCTGGCGAGCGCTAGCGAGCTGCAATGCCCCACGCAACCATTCTGTCAACGCCGGGAGGCATCACAGTGCGGTGTGAGAGGAACCTCCCCACACATGTGAACAATACTCAATACAAGGACGCACTGTGCCCCTGTACAGAGCATAGTTACGAATATGAGCCGTTACACCAGTGTCTTACGCTCTCGAATCGTAAGGACTAAGTAGGGAGTTGTTACACCTGTGTCTTACACCCTCCACTACTAAAGTCCTGACTTAGAGGGAAGCCGTTTCACCTGTGTCTTACGCTCTTCCAACCAAATCTCACTGAGGGGGTAGGTTTACTGAAACCAAAGCGCGTGCCAGTTCTGCATACTCGGGTTATAGTAATTCCTATAGTAAGGCAAAGTGCTCGATGTTGGGTTGCACCAGTGTGGCCCAACAAGGATACGGAAAATCCTTTCTATCTTCGAGAAAGGCATCGAGTAGTTCCACCAGTATCTTACTCCCTCAAGGCACTTTCTCGGATATTATCCCAAGTCTTCCAGATATCTAGTCTACCAGTGTGATGTAGAGTATCATTCCAACTGTCTGCTTATGGATTTGGCTGGAGCGGTCTTACCAGTTTCGTCGTTCCTTCCGGCTGCGCATCTTGGGTCTAGAAGGGCGGTTGTGCTCGGAGGAGGGTCGGTGTCGATGGCGGTAGCCCTTCTTGGAATTAATTAGCAGTCCAATTCCAATTTTAATTTGTCTATTATTATTAACGTAACCGTAGAATTGCTTTGAATTTTTAACACTTTGCTTGTATATGTAACTTTTATAATTACACTTATCCGTCCTAATTATTTTCTAGTACTTGTTTTCTACTTACTTTGTATAAATGGCCTGAATTTTCACTATCTGTGGCATTTATTACTAAGCCTATGGAGTTTATTCGTTTCTCTTAGCCTCACTAATATTCTTATTATCATTGGTATATCTTTAAAGAGAAGAGAGAGAGAGATAATCAGAATTGAAAAACAGGAGTAGGAACAATCCATTTGACCATGACAGAGAGAGAAAGATTGTGAGATAGATAGGTAGATAGATAGATAGACAGATATATAGATAGACAGACAGAGATAGATAAATCGAGAGATAGATAGATAGTTAGTTGGATGGATAGATAGATAGATAGAAAGACAGATATTACTGTACTTATACACCTCTTGGCCGAGCACCTGTGGACACATGTATGATAAACAACATCTGTCACTACCATCACCAACAACGCGCTCGTAACTTTATTATGTTTATTATTACTGGACCCCCTCCTTCCTCATGCTTAGCCAATTTGTTTATAAATATTAAGATGTTCGCCCCATTTCTGTGTCCATTTTCGAGAAGCAAATGTTTTGTTTGTATCTCATAATAAGATTCGGTATTTCTGTTTTGATATTGATAACTCGCCTGAATGTATTTGTTTTTAAGAGGCTAACATAATATATATTTTTACTTAAGAAAATGTCAGACCAAAATTGCCTGATAAAGAAGCCAGATTAAAAGCTTGTGTGACCCATAGAGTTCTATATATTGCGCAAATAAAAAAAAAAAAATCTTTCTATTCCCAGATGCCTTGATCTCCGAGGAGGTGGACACGAATAACTCACCTCTATATTCTGAGGCAGTTTCTTTGATTCTTTTACTTGTATTGAGGTGGAGTATTATTATACCCTGTTCCAAATAAGTAGAACAAAACTCCTTAACATTAACCTCTATGTTTTCAAGAAACGTGAGATAGTCTGATTGCGATTCCCAACATAGGGATCAGCGTTTAGCGTCAACCTAGGTACCTCTCCAGTGGGTGAGGACTGGCCTTAATTCTCTTAATCAACACACAAGTAATAAGCAATGGACACAAAACACATATAGATAGGATACACAAGTTTTATTACTTAACCGCTAGGGTACAATTTCAGTAAGTCTCTGGAGAAATAAGAATGGCAATCATATACAAATAAGAATAATGTTACGAATGAACATATAAGTAATAACACAGAGAGATAATAAGTCTCAAATCACAAGAAATAAAGTCCTGAAGTAAATATGCAAAGCACTCAAATATGTCTCGAATGTAAGTAAACAACAGTTACTGCGACACTAGAACCAACCTTGGTTCTGATGGTTATGGACAATAGGACAATATTTAATTTCAAAACGAACAATAAGTTAATGTAACTTGAATAAGTTTATAAACTGTAATAACTCAATGAGTGACAAGGACGAAAATCGGATTCATCAAGGTAGAATAATTATATTAGTCATCTATACGTGACGGAGAAACATTTAGCTCTGCAACGAAACTTTCACTACTAGATCTGTACCCAAAATGATATGGAACACATAAACTCAGGTCTGCACGAAGTGTTCGAGATTTACGTGTAAGTGTATGTCTATATACCTGGAAAAGATGTATATATTTCCAATGCGAGGAATCCAGGAACCTGAATTCAAGGAAGTATGTATATATTTTCCACAAGATAGAATGTGTTTTGGTCTCCCGCAAATGGGGCAACGGACAATAAATAAAGAAGGGAAGTGAGGAAAATTCTTCTGTCTGACGTTAATTACGGAATGAACCTTGGCATACCTAAGTCTAGACCCTCACTGTAATCATTGTTAACATTACGAACTAGGAAAATCACTTAAAGGATTTCGTAGAGAGTAGAAGCACTGGTAGAACGAGTTTGAACGGAAATTGGTGTGCGTCACGGGCTGTAGTGCATCGGACTACAGGGGCACTGAGATATTTACACGTCCCAGCTAGGTTCAGGCCCAAACAATTCCAAGATACGCTCTGCTCGGCTCTTTCGCGAACTCGTCTTAGTGCGACTCACGACATTACTATCTACGCTGAATCTGGGGGGTGAAACTAAGGGATCCCCTGCACTCGGTAAACATAAAGTTTTCCCAGGCGTAGGTGGACAGTTAGAATTATGACTGTCCTGAATCTCGGTCGAGTACTGCAGTACACATCCAGGCTTAGGGGGCTTCGGCAGACTTGGACTAACAGCACCAAGTTCTTGGTCTAGGTCAAAATGATCATTGACTAACAAGGAGGATAGTGACTCAATCTCCTTTCCATTTAAATTGATGCAGTCGCAGATTGATTTATAATCACAGGGCCTGTCTTGCCTTTGATTGCGTGACTCGATCTTGGTCTCACTTAAGTTGGAGTCGACCCCGATTGAGTTATTTTCTGTCCCATTTAAGTTGATGTAGTCACAGAATAAAGAATTCACTTCCTCACAACAATCAATTTAACTAATGCTCCTTTCCAACCTAGGAGTACTGAGTTCAGAACCAAATAGATGGTTTAAGCCAGTAGGCTGAATGCTTGACTCTACCTTGTTCAGCGTGAATAGTGTCTCTGTTTTTGTCGGTGTCCCGGGTGAACGATCTCGGGGCAAAAAGGGCACGGTAGATACTTTGGCTTTGTTTTCTCTCAGGGAGCCAGTTGCACTATTGGTTGTTTGCATTTCAGATTTATGTATGAGTAGTGCATACGTGGATATTACTTTGGTATTATACTCGGGCAGGTTCTGAGAGATATTTGCATATGACGTGCAAGGCTTTTCTGCTATTTCTGGCCTGTTTAGTTCATCGTCGTATGAGTTCTTATGGTATGTTAACACTGGGTTTAAGCATTTTGTTAGCACATGTGTATACACTTCACTATTTAGATTGTAGTCTATTGAGGCACATGTTTGACGTTGGTGCCTAACTTGCATAAGACTGGTGGCGTCGTCATTGTAGAGGGAGGCCATGTGGTTGTGTGTTCTGGTTATTTTTAGCTGTATTGTGGGTGAGTATATGATGTGAATGGGATTTGTTATGTGGGGTTTGGTTGTTGTGGTGTATGTGATATATATTAGAAGGTGCTGAGATTTCTTGTTGCAGAAGGACATCGGGAATGTTTGGGTTTGGGACTGGATGCGCATCTTCTGTAAGGTTGGGATAGCTTCCCTTGTTGGCCGCGTTTTCTATGGTGCTTTCCCCATTCTGGTTTTCTCCTCCTTTCATCATGTAGATGTTGCATGCTTTTATGGTTGCAATCCTTGCTGGCTGGTATTCCAGGTTGGTCGTTAGCGGCATCTCTTGGGTATTTTCTTTCCTTAATTTCTTCTTCCCTGGCATCTCACTCTATAACTCCTAAACGACTTGGGTAATCGAGCTAATATTTCTAACATTTGGAAAGGGCCAGCCAGGGAATAGGTGTGGTACAGCCCATTTGATCGAGCCTTTTTTTTAGCTATAGAGGTTAGCGTTCACGATTTCTGGTCTACCTATTTGGAACAGGATATAGCTCAACCACCCACAGCAAGAGGAGTACAATTACTCATGAGAGATTATAAGAGCGGACCTGTGGACTGTGGTTATGTGTGTGATTAAGTGACAAGCTAAACATTGATAGAGGGTTTTATCTATTTTCAATCAATTTATTTTTTAGATTACTTAACACACACACACACACAACACACCTCCAGACCTCTTCAAGCTTAATTTATACATTTTGGGACATAAAGGTTCATGCCGAATGTATGTTTCTCCGAATTCGCAGGCTCGCTATGGCTCAGTCAGAAAATTGTTGTATACCTGGATGAGGAGTAACTTCTAATCGCCAGAGTAGGGAGGTGATACGTCATAAAATAACCAAACGACATACGACAATTGACTGAACACCAGTGGTTATGTGTGTGATGCAGTAACAGACTAAACATCACCAGATACCACCACCACTACTAACAACGAGCCACGTGTCAAACAGGTATGGCTGAAACACCTGGGAGAGAGGCAGTTTGTGTGTGTGTGTCCAAGTGTGTGTATGTGTGTGTCTGTGTGTGTGTGTGTGTCCAAGTGTGTGTGTGTAATAATAATAATTATCGTATTCTATGTGAGTGTGTGTGCATTTAAGCACGTGTATATGTGTGTGTAAACTGTATATATATATATATATATGTGTGTGTGTGTGTGTGTTATGGAGATCTGTATGTAAATCCAGCGAGTTATTTCTATTATTGTGTAAGCTTCTTTAGTGTATAGTAAATACCTTTTTAACCCATTATAGGGCAAGTGACCAAATTTGATCATGCGAGAGATCAAGCAAATTTGGACCTATGAGCGCACGAATTTGCACTATCTCCAAGAACACTCCGCCCCACAGAAGGTTAATAACCTTTCACTGTTCATAGTCACTTTCTTGTATTAAACATATTTCGATGAAATTCTTTGCTTTGTTACCATCTGTTGTATGATATTTAGTTCCTTATTTATCCTTCATGTTTTGTAAGATAGGTCTGTTGTTTGTTTATTTCAGGATAGATCAGGTTAGGTTAGCATGTTAGATTTGTTTGGCTAAAGGTCGAAACACCTGGGAGACAACTAGGTATGTGTGAGTGTGTGTGTGTGTGTGTGTGTGGTAGTAGTAGTAAATGTTCCTTGGTGGTGAACAGTTCGATACTTCCGTTCAGTGATGCGATATTATTATGGACATTTGTGTGGCACTCCCGTGAAATTCTATTAATTTTTAATTGTGTTCTTTATTTGTTTGTATTATATATATATATATATATATATATATATATATATATATATATATATATATATATATATATATATATATATATGTGGCAGAGAGAAGGGAAAACCCACTAGGCGAATATATTTCAATTCATACCTAGTTATAGGATCCATATTCCAGAATATGGGACACTCAGAAATCCTTGTATGGTATTCTGGAATATGGATCCTACGACTAGGTATGATTTGAAATATATTCGCCTAGTGGGTTTTCCCTTCTCCTAACATAAATAGGATAGAGGGTTGAGTGTCTTTTAGACTGCCGTGGTGTAGTTGATTAAAGCGTCGGCTATCGTCCTGACGGTCGGTGGTTCGAACCCCACTGAGAGATTAGAAACATTTAGTGGCTCACGTCAGCGTTGCCAGATGGCTGACAGCACTTCTCTGGGAAATCAAGGCAAAAAATTCTGGATATTTCTTGGAAATTCTGGATATATATATATATATATATATATATATATATATATATATGTTAGTAAAGCCAGGTAATAAATTTCTTTAATACATACGAGGTTGAAAGAAATGGCAATTTCTGCGTTGGAAATTTTATTATTCAAAGTTTCCAGGTCTCTGATAAGTTTTCACTTCCTGCCACCCAGCGAAAACTCATCAGAGACCTGGAAACTTTGAATAATAAAATTTCCAACGCAGAAATTGCCATTTTCTTTCAACCTCGTATGTATTAAAAAAAAAATAAAAAAAAAAAAAAAATAAATATATATATATATATATATATATATATATATATATATATATAGAGAGAGAGAGAGAGAGAGAGAGAGAGAGAGAGAGAGAAATTAAAATACACTGTACAGTATTATAAAAGTGTAATTTTTCTTACCTTACATATCTTCTGGATCATTTGACTTGTAAATTTCAGAGTTCATTTTACTAGTCATTGAACGGGTGACTTCCAAATCGTAGCAGTTCCTCTCAGTCATCAAGCGTCTGGTGTGAAGCAGTCCTGATATTGTAGCAGTAGTTAGATGATTCCTGGTCTTCGTCTTCATTCTGTTAATGGACGAGAAAACTCTCTCTGCTGCAGCACTAGAATGGGGTAGGCACAGCAGTGAAAGCATGAATTCAGCTAGATCTGGGAAGAGAGGTGTTCCATCACCCATCTTGGATTTCTTCAGTTCCATCCAGAATTTGATAGGGGTCATGCTTTGATTTTCAGTTATGATATTGGGATGTGTATTTCTCAGCATCCTCCATTGTGTGTCAATTTTTTGCCTGCTCTCATCATTCACAAGAGATGGAAAGCTTATCATAAGGGGAGCTAGTGTTTGGATGCTCTTTTCTTTGACAATTGCTGGATCCAGTGCTTCTAAATGCTTGAATACTTCATTTTGCATTGGAAATCGCTTGGATATTTGAACTGCAACTTCAATAAAGAAGTCCAGACATCTTAGCTTGAACTGCTGTACAGCTTGTGGGGGAAATTAATTTGGCTGTGATAGTGACATTCCAACTGCCACACCGAAGTACATGGAATCAAGCTCTTTGAAGTTGTGTGGGTCACGAGGGTTGATGGTTTCCACTGGCGTCTTTTGGATGTAATTATCTTGCAGGTAGCATTCCAAAATTGTTGTGTATGACCTTATAACAGACTTGCGAAGGGTGTGAATCTGGGGTGACTCAGACTGCATTTGTTTGTTGAGTATGTTGAAGATGGGCAGTACAAATTGCAGAAACTGAAGATACAGCTTTGTTGTTGGATCATGAAGTTTTTGTAATATGTTATCACATGCCAGAAGTCTTTCACTTACTACTGCATCGGTGAAATACAGTCTTAGAGCATTATATTGTTCCAGGAGTCTAGACACAACAGACTCAAGTGAGAGCCACCGAGTCTGGCAAGGATGTAGGAGCTTGTGAGGCTTTGCCTGAACAAATTCTTGAAATTCTTTAAAAGCTCCTTGTCTTTTAGGACTGCAAGAAAAGTAGGAGTAGACATCACGTGCTAAATCTTCTATGCCTCGTGGCAACTTTTGACATGCGTATGATGCACACAGAGCATAGGAATGACATATGCACTTCATAATGAACAAATTAGGAATGTCATTTTTCAGTAAAGAGGACAGAGAGTGATGAGGCCCAAGCATAGCATTAGCCCCATCTGCTGCAAAGCCTATCATGTTTCTTTGGTATGGGATGTTGTTCTCTTCAAAAAATGTAACAATGTTAGTATGCAAAACATCAGCAGAACCATCTTGTACAGGTATGAGGCCCAGAAAACAATCTTGAATGTCTTTGTTCATCATTGTTCTAGCAATCAAACACAAGTGCTTTACACAGCCTTTATCAGTAGATTCATCTACTATAAGGGAAAATTTTGACTGTTGTAGGCATTTAATTAGTGATGAAATGCTCTCTACACCACAGACACTTTTTACAATAGCAGTTGCTTTGGTTCTCCCACATTTAAGTTGTTTTGCAATTTCAGAATCAATACAGATAGCTTGAATTAACTTGGGAATGTATTCAACAACAGTAAATGGTAAATCATGCTCTGCGACAAATGATGCTATCCGAATCTCACCGGCTTTCACGGCATCACTCTCTTTTTGTTTCTTACTTGATCCAGGCATGTCAAATACAGAGGGCTGTCTCGACAAGACAACACAGTTTTCCTTGTGCTTCTTGGAATTAGCATGTTTTCGCAGGTCAGTTTTTCCAGCTTTAAGTGTCAGGTCAACTTTACATACATCACAAAATGCGAGATTTGCACTTTTGTTGCTACTTTTCAGCCACTTTTTAAATTCTTCATCATTTTCCCATGATTTCGAATATTTCTGACTGTACTTCCGTTTCTGTGTTTTGCCTGGAACACCAGCAGGTGTCTCATATCCACTGCCACTTGTATCAGACGACATTATCTAATGCTTTCTAAGACAGTCACACCTGTAATGAATCGTGAAAAATTGTGAATTTCATGATAAAATGGTAAACCAATACTATACAGAAACACTGTAGCACATCAAAACACGACACACAAAGCACAGCAAAGGGAGCCAGATTCTACCAAAATACACTGTAATACAGGTAAAAGATAGCTAATTAGTTAAATTAGGTTATATGTAAGATTACTAGAGATGGGGAACACCATCAGGCTGTAAACAATGCATTTTTCGTTGGTTTCAGTGACAATGGTAGTGTGCCATTCATAATGCAAACATTTGTGATAGCACCAGCATAAGAACATTATTGATACCCCAAAATCCCAGAGTAATGCCAGTAATTTACCTGTGATTATTTAAGAGCCACCAGTAAGCTAACCAGTGTGATGCAGGGGCAGAGATTTATTCTAAAACAGATGAACTTATTTAAGAAAATTTATTAGTACTTTTATTACTAATTACAACTAATGAATGATAGCTTTTTACTGGGTGGATTTCCTCACTGAGGCTACCTAAAACTCGATAGCCCATATTTTTTTTTGTTTTTTTTTGTTTTTTTCTATGTGATTGAGGGAGGCAAAAGGCATAACTGCCTATAGCGAGTGCCTCCCCCATAGTTGAAAGAGTGACAGGGTCAAAATCAAGGGACGTTCGAGCCAAAATGCCTGGACACACAGAGTTTGAAGCAATTTAAGTCATAGGAAGAGGGAAAGACTGATTCTGGGAGAGAGTTCCAGAGCTCAGCTGTTGAGTAGAAGAAAGTTTGAGAGTAACGTTTCACTCTTGGGTTGGAGAGTTGCACAGAGTAGGGGTGGGATTGAGTTGCAAGACGGGTACCACATGCCCTACGTAAAGGAGGTGGTATGCACTGGGATAGCTCTGAGGAACACTGATTATTATAGTAGCGATAGAATAGCGAGAGAGATGCAACATTGCGGCGGAGAGAGAGAGATTGCAGAGAGTTGGTGAGTGGACGGGAGTTAATGATACGAAAGGCCTTCCTTTCAACTTTGTCTAGGAGAGCGGTGTGAGAGGAACCTCCCCACACATGTGAACAATACTCAATACAAGGGCGCATTATGCCCCTGTACAGAGCAAGAAGCTGTGCAGGGGAAAAGAACCCCCTAAGGCGGTTGAGCACACCCAGCTTCTGGGAGGCTGCCTTAGCAAGACTGGTAATATGGTCCTTCCAAATGACAGCAAAAGAAAAAGAGACACCAAGAATATTGAGAGAAGATGAAGGGTTGATTTTTGTATTGTTGAAGAATAAGGGATAGTCCGCTGGGAGATCCTGACGGGTAGATAGATGGAGAAATTGGGTTTTGGAAGCATTAAAGTTAACAAGGTTTTCTCTGCCCCAATTGGAAATAGTATTTAGATCAGAATTTAAGAGTTCTATGGCTTCATTACGTTTGTCGTTGAGGGATTGCTGGCTGGGGCGTTCTGAAAAACTAATGGAGTAGTGTAAGGTTGAGTCGTCTGCGTATGAATGGATGGGAATTAAGGTACAGTTAAGGAGATCATTTATAAAAATTAGAAAGAGAATAGGAGATAGGACAGAGCCCTGAGGAACACCGGAGTTTATAGGGTGAGGAAGTGAACAATGGCCGTCCACAACCGCGGCTATGGAACGGCCGGAAAGGAAATTAGAGACAAAGGCACAGATGGAGGGATAGAAACCGAAGGAGGGTAGTTTAGAAATTAAAGATTTATGCCAGACTCTATCGAAGGCTTTCGATATGTCTAGTGCAATAGAAAAAGTCTCACCGAAGTCCCGAAAGGAGGATGACCAAGAGTTAGTAAGATATGAAAGAAGATCACCAGTAGAGCGACCCTTAAGGAAGCCATACTGGCGATCTGAGAGCAGATTATGAGAAGAGAAATGCTTAACAAATTTGGAAGCAAGAATAGTTTCAAAAACTTTAGAAAGACAAGAGATAAGAGCAATTGGACGATAGTTGGAGGGTTGAGAGCGGTCACCCTTCTTTGGGACAGGTTGAATGTGAGAAACTTCCAGCATGAAGGGAAGACGGTAGAGGATAGACAGAGACGAAAGAGTTTGCCTAGGCAGGGAGTCAGCACGGAAGCACAGTTTTTGAGAACAACAGGAGGAACACCGTCCGGACCGTATGCCTTATTAGTGTTAAGCCCAGAGAGGGTAGAAAGTACATCTTTAGAAGAGATTAGGATATTAGGCATAAGTAAGAGAGAGGAGGGTGGAGAGGGAGGAATAGCACCGGAATCATCCAAGGTGGAGTTTCTAGCAAAAGTTTGAGCGAAGAGTTTAGCTTTGTCAGAGGAAGAAGTGATGGTTGTGCCATCAGAGTGGGAAAGGGGAGGGAAAGACGAGGAAGAGAAATTGTTGGAGAGGTTTTTGGCTAGATGCCAGAAAGCTTGGGAAGAGCTAGAGTTGGATAGTTCAGTGCATTTATTATTGATGAAAGAGTGTTTGGCAAGTCGAAGAACAGATTTGGCTTGATTCCGGGCAGAAACATATGAAGAATGAGAGTCTTGAGTTTTAAGGCATCGGTACCATTTGAATGCTTCCTCCTTATTGCGGACAGCAGTAGAACAGGCGTGAGTAGACCAAGATTTTTTAGCATTAGTCTGAGAGAAAGAGAATGGAATGTATGCTTCCATGCCCGATAGGATTACCTCGGTAATGCGTTCAGCACTCTCCGAGGGTCCTCGGCCATGGAAGCAGAAATCATTCCATGGGAAATCAAAGAAGTACTGCCGAAGAGCCTCCCATTCGGCAGCGCCAAAGTGCCACAAGCGCCGCCGGCTAGGAGGATCGGGTGGCCGTACTGGAGAGATAGGACAGGTGACAGAGATAAGTTTATGGTCGGAGGAGCCCAAAGGAGAGAAAAGATCGACAGTATAAGAAGAAGGGTTAGAAGTTAGAAACAGGTCAAGAATGTTGGGCCAATCTCCGATGCGATCCGGGATACGAGTGTGGCATCTCTGTTAATCTTATATATTAATGCTTCATTAGCCATCTACTACCTTTAGTTGTGTATTTTCGGCAGAATATGGCTTCCTTTTGCTGTGCTTCTGTGTTTTTGCAACTTGCAAGCTGTGTAGATCTACAACCGATCACGTACACGATCAGATATCTCGACGGGACTGGCCAGTCAGGAGCAGGAGTCACGCCTCACGTGTATTTGTGATATATACTCAACATTTGTAACTCTCATGCTTGGTGGGTTAGAATTAAATGAAATCAATTTCGGCCCGAGTTGCGTCAGGACACTCAGAAATCCTTGTATGGTATTCTGGAATATGGATCCTACGACTAGGTATGAATTGAAATGTATTCGCCTAGTGGGTTTTTCCTTTGTTACGACCGGGCACTCGGGTACACTAGGGCTCTTACACAGGACTCGAGTATGGCTCGCTGCCACAACGGAAACACACGATCCCAACCCCAGAGTACTGCCAGCCGAACAAAAAAACGCCACTACCCTCCAGAGTTCTATCTGCTATAACGGGGTATACAAGAACTCGGTACTAGCGTTTCACACAACAGACTAATAACAAGACGGGAGTTATCTAGTCTGGTCAACAATCAAACAAAGAAGAAAGTACTACAACACTAAAGAATAGTGTTGGCCGAAGCCGAAGTAATCCACCCTTGAACTAAGAACTTAAGAAGTCCTCCACCCTCTACTTCGGATCGGCACTATTACGTTACGTTAAACAATAGTCCTCGAGCATCAAGCAAGGAATCTTCTGATAAGTTAGATGCTTCTCGAATACTCATAAGAAGTAAGTATCGGATTTTGAACAGCAATTTAATGAATAACTCACTGGTAATTAAAGGCTTTAAATTGACATAAGAAGAATTATAAGAATAAGAATAAGCAATAGGATATGGCAAACATTAAGAAGAAGTACTCCGACAATGCACTGGCAATAGCCTACTAAGATTGTGCTCGTGGGCCACTAATCTCTGAAGTAGCTAAGCGTGCCACACATGAAATCAATAGTGCTTAAACAATAATATACATAAGGAGAAGCTTCAATACTATGCTGCATCTGCTGGTCGAGCAAAGTCTAGCTGGGATATCTAAGGTTAAGAGACAATGGCTGAGCAAGCGGCTCGTAGCCTAGCGAGGTCCTTAAGACTGTGCGGCCAAATTACGTTAATTGACGGGATGCTCTCTTGAGAGATCCAGATCACTAGTATCTGGTTCTCTCCTGGCGATCCTCTCAAAGTCAAGCAAATGAGATAGCACAGTGTTGGGTGGCACAGGCAAAAGCCCTCACTCGCAACACAGTGCTAAACTCCCACGGTACACAATCAAAAAGACCCCCTAGGCTTCCCACGTCTCCGTTGCAATTGTGCTGGTTCAACGAACCTAGCACTCATAGGAAATCACAACTCGAGGAACCCTATCCCAGTCTAGCATTACCTAAACCAGCAGAAAACAGGAACATGAATAATAGTACACAGGGAAATACATATACGAGTGCAACAAACATCAATCAATCCTATTCTAGTTAACCCTTCCAAAAATAGGCTATCTAACAGGCACTTATCTCGTGAGAACTCAAGCGATAATACTTTGGCTGACTAAATCTGCACCAAAGGGGTCATTGAGGTTATAAACAGGGACGAGAAGAGAAGAAGGTAGGCTGTTCAGAGAGTAGAGAAAGTTCACATCAGTCGGAAGAATATGGATAGTTGCAAGGGATATGAGAGGTCGCTTTGCCTGATGAGTTCTGATCTAAAAATGGCGAGACCTCCCTTTTTATACTCGGCCCCGTAGCGAGCATAACGGCAACACTAAGGACCGCCCACTGGCAATCATGACGTCATATTCTCTCAATCTGGGATTGACAAAGAACTTCCCACGCGCTGAAAGGGAGGAATAAGGTTGAATAACCTTATGAATTAATTTCATCTGGGGGATATCCCCAACTGTAATTAATTCTACAGCACTAAGCGACGAAGAGGGAGGAGGGAATTAGGCCTACCCCTCGTGGCGCGCTCACTGGTCGATGTTACATAACTCTCTCTCTCTTCGCATCATTATATATATATAAATCCCACACACAATACTTATATCTAATGATATAAAATAGAACTCGTTGACTTAGAAGAAAACAAAATACATAATGATAATACTTATAGTACAACGGTTCACATAAACTGAGTTAGGAAACTCTACACAGACTACAGCCAAAGTTCCTGCCCTGACGATCCTAGCGAGAGTGGGGCCTGACTGGGCGTTCTGTACAGCATGCTCATACTCGACATGCGTCACACCTTCTCCTAACATAAATAGGATAGAGGGTTGAGTGTCTTTTAGACTGCCGTGGTGTAGTTGATTAAAGCGTCGGCTATCGTCCTGACGGTCGGCGGTTCGAACCCCACTGAGAGATTAGAAACATTTAGTGGCTCACGTGTATTTGTGATATATACTCAATATATATATTGTGACGCCTCCCGGCGTTAGCAGAATGGTTGCGTGGGGCATTGCAGCTCGCTAGCGCTCGCCAGGATGGGGGGATGGGCTACAGTTGTCCTAGAATGATCTGCTTTATTTAATTAGTGTCGTGTTGCCACAGACAGTCTAGAAATGGTCTTTGTTTTGGTCTGTGACCGCGCCTTGTATTTTATATTCGCTATAATATAAATGTTGCTTGTGTGGGAGCCGAGCGAGAGGGGGTGAGGGAGTACACCTGGCAGCGGAGTGAGCTATGACGTGGCTCGCTTGGGCGCTGACGGCGTTGGCGGCCGCGTGGTCAACTAGTCCCTTCCCATCGCGGCCTTGTGTTCTTTACCAGCTCAGAGCTTGCCTGACACGCGTATCGCCTACACCCTTTGCAATTCTGTCCCCCATACACGCCACTTTGCATACTATTTCTCTCTCTCGACTTCTCCTTTCTCATGCTCTAAGCTTTATTAAACTCAACATCCCTTCTGGTTTCAGCATAGACGTTCACCGTCGACCAGTCGTATTGTACGCGAAGCTCTCAGATATTTCCATGTATTAGGTTAAGGAGGTATTATGCGTTATTGAGGTTAGAGAGACGGACTTTTCCGTATGTGTCCTCTCTCGGGAAGGTTGTAGACCGGTATATGTCTCCCTGGCAAGGTGTTGAGTGATTCTGCTTGGTTATCTAAAGCTAGACTGGGGGTAAGGTTACTGTGTCGTTGTCTCCGATGTGTGCAGTGTTAGCTAAGCCCTGCACGACATCGACAGGTACTGTGGGAGCCTAAGTTGTCTTCGGGTGGGTTTACTTTGCGAGCACAGCGCTGTGGTGTGAGAGGGCCATAGCCTATCCCTCACAACATGGTGCTGCCTCTTTGTGTTGACTTCTGAGGGATCGCCAGGATAGAACTAGGTACTAGAGACCTAGATTTATCAAGAGAGCATCCCCGTCATATAACGTAATCTTCATTATACCACCTTCGGACAACGTTAGGCTACGAGCCGCATGCTCACCCATTGTTGCCCTGCCTTGATACCCCAGCTAGACTTTATTAACTGAGCAGACACTGGTTAGAGATAAGCCCCCATTATTATATGTATGCAACATTATTATTCACTGCACTTTTGAGCCGAGGTTGTTGTTGAGATGCACAACCCTAGTAGGCTGTTGCGTTGTGTCACGAAGCATTTCTTTAGTTGTCGAGCATTACTACCTTTGCGCAGTCTTTATTATTCGCCTGCCTATTATTACTATATGTCCTAGTATTTATTGTGACCCGTATTCTGCATTATAATTGTTCAAGATTCTTTACGAACATCTTCCCAGCATCAGACTTATTTCAGAAGTTTCCAGTTGATGTTGCAGGACTAGCATTGCACTTTCTTTAATACAGGAGTGCCTGTTATTTGAGTATCTACCGTAACGTTAATTAATCACGTTAACTATCTTTTCTTTGTGTAACCTAATCGAGTAATCTTTTACTGTTTGAGAATAGGCTGTTTCATCGAGCGTCAGCCTAGTGTGTGTGCACCAGTTACCGAGTCATAGGATACCTCGTTGTCCAGGCACGACTCAGGGCGGTAATGGTGTTTTGTTTTCCAGTGTTTAAGGCAGGGGTTGGATCTAGTGTTACCGTTGTTGCATTTTGCCATTATCTAGTCCAATGTTGAAGAGCCCTGTGTCTTTGAGAACCTGGATCGTAACAAATGGCGACCTAGCTCAGGATCTTGTGAACTAAGAGATAATTGCAGGATTGTTGTGGTCATTTGTTTTATTGAGGAATATAGTGGGCACGTTAATTTTTTTTTGGCAAAGTAGTATAGCACTTGAGAGTCTTCAGACATTTTTGGCAAGTGAATAGTGCTACATAAGAGTTTGGGGTACTTCTTTTCTGAATATTGTGGTGAGAAATTTTTGTGAGCATCATGTCTTATACCGGGTCAGAGGAGAATGGAGACACAGTACGTAATGTCGAAACTGAGGAACAGCAGCATGATCAAAGGGTTAATCGGGTGAACTGTGAGGAGGATGCTAGGATATTTTTGCAATGGCCTGTTACTGCCGAGCGGTTGGAGGGTATGGATCGGTACGGTCTTCAATGCCTGGCCACAGCTATCGGTCATGCGGTTACTAGCAGCATGACCAAGGATAACTTGATAACGTGTGTACTGGGCAGGGTGACTGGTGAGCGAGATGGGTTGAGTGCTCAGAGCCCTTCGGCCATGCTTCCCCTACACTCGACTCCCAGCCATCCCAGTAGTTTGCCGACCCCGGGTACGCTTCCGCAGTTGGGTGGTGACTGGCAGGGGGGGTTGCCCCTGGGGGGACCACCGGTAATTTCAAACATTGTAGCACCTTCACCTCCTCAAGGGTTATCTCCAGAATTATTGTTTAAGCTCGAATTAGCTAAGCTTCAGCATCAGCAGCAAATAGAATTAGCCAAGATAGAAGAGAGAAAAACTATCAGTCAAGCAAAAATCCAAGCTGAGTCGACTAGGTACTGTGCCGAGAGGGACATAGAGAAGTCGCGAGTAGAGACAACGGGACAGCGACTTGGGGCTGGTAACCGTGCTCATGATCAACCTCTCTCGCACTTATTGAAACTGGTTCCGGTGTTTGATGAGAGTGGTGTTACAGAATTTTTCACACGCTTTGAGAAGAAGTGCCAGGAACACCAGTGGCCAGAGAATAAATGGGCAGCACTTGTATCCTCTAGATTAATAGGCAAGGGTCTTAAAGCCTACGATGCGTTGCCTATAGAGTCTTGTATTATCTATGAGGAACTCAAGGAGGCTGTCCTGAGAGCATACGAACTACAACCAGAGACGTACAGGTTGAAGTTCCGGGGTGTTACCAAGGGTCGGGAGAGCACCTTTTTGGAGCATGCCCGGGAGCTGTCCGATGCTTTTGGGAATTGGCTGAGGTCGGAGAAAGCTACTACGTTTGACGACATTAAACAGTTGGTGCTTTTAGAGCAGTTTTTCAAATGCACGGGCGGCGACCTGACGTTAAACCTTAAAGAAAAGCAACCAAAAACTCTACAGGAGGCAGCTGAGATGGCTGACCTCCGGCTATCACTAATTCGTGGGTGCAGGTCTGCCCACCGTAGTGAGGCAGGTAACAAGGGGCGTGACGCCCCACCCCCCCGAGTTAGTGATATACCTTATGCAAACAAGTACAAGAGCCATGATACCAAGACTGACCACAAGACTAGCACCGTCCCATTTAAGAAGGGGCCGGGCCCTTCCCAGTACCAAGGGAAGCCCAAAGGGGAGTTGGAGTGTTATCATTGTCATAAAAAGGGGCACTTTGCAAGAGTCTGTCCTAGCAAACCACCTACAGCAGCTGTGTCTTTGGCCTGCAACATTGGTGTGTCTCCGAAGTCATCTGAGTTTGCCCGGGGCAGTTCGTCAGAGGCTGAGGCACAGCCAATGCAGAAGCACCTGGGAGGCTCGAACCCTGCTCAGGATGTTTTTTGCGACCATAGAGGGCGGGGTTGCGTGATGTGGGTGGGGCGCAAGCATGGAGTAGAGGTCTTGCGTGATACAGGTGCTTCCCAGACTCTGATGAAAAACTTGACTGGCTACCCTATAAACGCGGCTCGGGTGGTGGTGGTGCAGGGTATTAATGCAACTCGGTCATACCCGCTGGTGCGGTTGGAGTTGGAGGTGGATGGTGTGGCACGTGAATTGGATGTCGGGATTGTGGAGAAACTGCCAGTGGAGGGCGTCGACCTTCTTCTCGGCAACGACTTTGCAATGCCCGCTTCTGAGGTTCTACCCTTAGTCGTTGCCGAGAGGCCGGCCGACGTGAGTAGGGAAGAGCAAGAGTGGGTCGAGCGGTGCCAGACACAACCCATGGCATGTGTTGTCACCCGAGCTCGGGCAGCTAAAGTGTCACAGCCTAGTCCTCCGTCTTCAGACCAGCGGAGGAACGATCAACAGGAGGAGGCTAAAGCTGGAGTTGGTTTTAAGAGTTTTGACTCGGCGGCTCTCCTGGGTGATTCAGTATTAGCACCATTACTTAATTCTGGAGTAGCCCCTGGGCCTGTCATCGAGATTGACGAGGCTGGGCATGACGAGTCTCCACGACAGCAACGTTATGTACATCGAGAGAGACAGAGGGAGCAGCCCAGTATCGGGGAAGGTCATGCATTGCTCCGGGAGCAGTTAGATCGCTTGGCACCCTCAGATATACGTCGGTTGCAACTAGAGGACCCTGAGCTCCAAACGTGTGCTAATGGAGCTGTAGAGCTCGACGAGGACAGCGATGCACAGCCAGGAGATTTTTTTTATTTAGAAGGCATCCTCTATAGGCGTTTTCAAGACCCTAAACGTAGTTGGCAAGAGGGGTCCGGAGTAGTGGACCAGTTGGTGGTGCCACGGGAGTGCAGGGATAGCCTACTGAGGTTGGCGCATGACATACCACTGGCAGGACATCTAGGGGTGAGAAAAACGGTGGCGGCTTTAGAAAAATTGTTTTGGTGGCCGGGGTTGAAGGGGCAGGTGGTAACCTGGATAGCAAGGTGTCATACGTGCCAGAGGGTTGGAAAACCTAACCAAACAATTCCGAGAGCCCCGTTGCACCCCATTCCTGTCAGTGGACCGCCCTTCAGTAAGGTCATCATTGATATGGTCGGACCCCTACCCCCTACTAGTGCCGGTAATAAATTTCTATTAACTATCATGGATGTGGCCACTCGTTATCCTGATGCATATCCAATGAGAAATGGCACGGCGAAAACTGTTGTCCGGAACCTGCTCTTGTATTGCTCGCGGTATGGTTACCCGCAAGAGGTGCAATCGGACCAAGGTTCTAATTTTACCTCTAATCTGTTCAAACAAACTATGATTCAGCATGGCATCAGCACTGTCGTCTCTTCTGCGTATCACCCGGAGAGTCAAGGGGTGTTGGAGAGGTGGCACGCCACGCTGAAAAGCATGCTTCGATGTTATTGCGCAGAGAACGGAAAGGATTGGGACCTTGGTCTGCCGTATGTTTTGTTCGCGGCAAGAGAAGTACCTGGAGAGAGTCTCGGTTTCAGTCCGAATGAGCTTGTTTTCGGGCATCAGGTGAGGGGCCCTCTCCACATGGTGAAGGAGATTTGGGAGGGTACCGCTAAGCCATGTTCTATGTTGAGATACGTCCTCGAGAGCAGAGAGAGAATGCTTAGAAGTCTGGAGCTGGCCGGGCGTAATTTGGTGAGTTCGCAGGCCCGTATGAAGGACAGGTACGATACTAAGGCGAAACTCCGGGAGTTTCAGGTAGGTCAAGAGGTGTTGGTCCTGTTGCCTTTGGCAGGTCATCCTCTGGCTGCCAAGTACGCTGGGCCTTATCGGGTGGTGTCAAAGATCTCCGATCTAGATTACCTCGTTGCCACTCCAGACCGGAAGAAGCGTAACCAACTATGCCACATTAATTTGTTGAAGGAGTATGTGAGGCGCCCACCTGAGTCACTAGCTGTCCCTGTGTTGACCTGCTGCGGTCATGGTGGAGAAGGAGAGGGGGGCAGCAATGATCAGGTGGATGATAACTGGGATTGTCATGTCTCGGCTGATCAGTGGGCGGGGAATTCGAGCCAATGTGCGCATGATGCTCTGGCGCACCTGCCGGAGGAACAGCAGGTGGCAGTGCAGCGCCTGTTCGATTCATACCCCACTGTATTTGCCGAGCACCCAGGCCTCACTACTCAAGCGGTGCATGACGTCGATGTAGGAGAGCACCCCCCCTTCAAGTCGATACCTTATCGGGTGCCACCCATTAAACTCCCAGCGCTCAGGGATGAGCTGGAGTATATGCTGGCGAGAGGCTTGATCGAGAAGGGGGCAGTACGGTGGACTTCTCCTGTCACTCTGCAGCCCAAACCTGATGGAAAAGTTCGGTTCTGCATTGACTTTAGGCGGTTGAACGGGTTGACCCCCACCAATGCATATCCTCTTCCCCGGGTGGATGACAGTGTGGATAAGATCGGGAAAGCAAGGTACTTGACCAAGGTAGACCTCGTCAAAGGCTACTGGCAAGTACCACTGTCTGAGCGGGCTAAAGAGGTGTGCGGGTTTGTGGTGGATGGCAGTACTTACCGTTGCAACGTGATGCCATATGGTCTGAAAAATGCACCGGCCACTTTCCAGAGCTTAATGAACGACATCATAGCAGACATCCCAAACTGTACTGTCTACCTTGATGACGTGATCATTTATGACAACGATTTCCAAAGTCACTGTGAGCACATAGAAGCCTTATTTAGTCAACTTAGTAAAGCAGGCTTGGTGGTTAATCTGGGCAAGTGTGACTTTGTGCAAGCCACGGTGCAGTATCTGGGGTTTGTGGTTGGGTTAGGGCAGGTGAGCCCGCCCCAACAGAAGATACAGGCTATCGACTTGTTCCCCAGGCCGACCACCAAGCGGCAGATCATGAGATTTTTGGGCATGATTGGGTATTACCGCCGCTTTATAAGAGGTTATTCTACTGTGTTAGCTCCTTTGACAGATCTACTAGCTAAAGATAAAAAGTTCCGCTGGGCACCTGAGTGTGAGCAGGCGTTTCGAGTAGTTAAACACCTTTTATGCACTCACCCTATCCTCAGGGCCCCGGACTTTGAACGACCATTTCAGTTGGCGACTGATGCCAGCGGAGTAGGGGCTGGTGCCGTACTTTTGCAGACAGACGAGGAAGGTCTTGAGCATCCAGTCAGTTTCTTTTCAAAGAAATTTAATTCAGCACAGAAAAACTATTCGGTTGTTGAAAAGGAACTGCTGGCAATCGTGTTAGCGCTCAGACACTTTGAGGTCTATGTTCCTGCCTATGGGCCAGTCGTGGTAGTGTATACCGACCACCACCCGCTTAAATTCCTCAATCAATTCCACAACCGGAATATGAGGCTGACCAGATGGTCGCTCATGTTGCAAGAGTACAACTTAGACATTCGCCATATTGCCGGTTGTGAGAATGTGATTGCGGACTGTTTGTCGCGGGTGGAGGATCCGGGGTAGGCTACCACAGTATGTTGGTATATAGCCTCCTGTCTTGGCTCGCGGTGTATTTTTGCGCTGGTGCTTGTTGGCTCGCGTATGTAGCATCAGTGTAGGGTCGCAGGGCAGGAGTTGTTGGCTTTGATTAGAAGAAAATTAGGCTACATCTATAGTAGCCGCCAAAAACAACATTAAATTAAAATATGAAAAATTAAATAAAAACTTTCTTTTTGATAATTAATTTTAAGATAATATTGTAGCTGAGTACGGAGTGCAGATGATTTTCCCTCAGTAGGCTGTGCTTCTTAAAGCTCGCTCTGGGAGCACAATGTTATGAATTAATGTATTATATTTGGGAAGGGTGAAATTTTTTGTTTTATATATAAATGTTGTTGTATTTTTTTTGAAGAGACTGAGCTTGCATTCCATGAGTGGCAGAGTGGTTAGGAGTGGCAGATTCTAGCGACATTCTGCCTGTTCAGATATGGGCTCATGGTTGAGTGTCCCATATCTTGGGGGGGGGTGTGACGCCTCCCGGCGTTAACAGAATGGTTGCGTGGGGCATTGCAGCTCGCTAGCGCTCGCCAGGATGGGGGGATGGGCTACAGTTGTCCTAGAATGATCTGCTTTATGTAATTAGTGTCGTGTTGCCACAGACAGTCTAGAAATGATCTTTGTTTTGGTCTGTGACCGCGCCTTATATTTTATATTCGCTATAATATAAATGTTGCTTGTGTGGGAGGCGAGCGAGAGAGGGTGAGGGAGTACACCTGGCAGCGGGGTGAGCTATGACGCGGCTCGCTTGGGCGCTGACGGCGTTGGCGGCCGGGTGGTCAACTAGTCCCTTCCCGTCGCGGCCTCATGTTTTTTACCAGCTCAGAGCTTGCCTGACACACGTATCGCCTACATCCTTTGCAATTCTGTCCCCCATACTCGCCACTTTGCATACTATTTCTCTCTCTCGACTTCTCCTTTCTCATTCTCTAATCTTTATTAAACTCAACATCCCTTCTGGTGTCAGCATAGACGTTCACCGTCGACCAGTCGTATTGTACGCGAAGCTCTCAGATATTTCCATGTATTAGGTTAAGGAGGCATTATGCTTTATTGAGGTATGGAGAGACGGACTTTTCCGTATGTGTCCTCTCTCGGGAAGGTTCTAGACCGGTATATGTCTCCCTGGCAAGGTGTTGAGTGATTCTGCTTGGTTATCTAAAGCTAGACTAGGGGTAAGGTTACTGTGTCGTTGTCTCCGATGTGTGCAGTGTTAGCTAAGCCCTGCACGACATCGACAGGTACTGTGGGAGCCTAAGTTGTCTTCGGGTGGGTTTACTTTGCGAGCACAGCGCTGTGGTGTGAGAGGGCCATAGCCTATCCCTCACAACATAGTGCTGCCTCTTTGTGTTGACTTCTGAGGGATCGCCAGGATAGAACTAGGTACTAGAGACCTAGATTTATCAAGAGAGCATCCCCGTCATATAACGTAATCGTCATTATACCACCTTCGGACAACGTTAGGCTACGAGCCACATGCTCGCCCATTGTTGCCCTGCCTTGATACCCCAGCTAGACTTTATTAACTGAGCAGACACTGGTTAGAGATAAGCCCCCATTATTATATGTATGCAACATTATTATTCACTGCACTTTTGAGCCGAGGTTGTTGTTGAGTTACACAACCCTAGTAGGCTGTTGCGTTGTGTCACGAAGCATTTCTTTAGTTGTCGAGCATTACTACCTTTGTGCAGTCTTTATTATTCGCCTGCCTATTATTACTATATGTCCTAGTATTTATTGTGACCCGTATTCTGCATTATAATTGTTCAAGATTCTTTACGAACATCTTCCCAGCATCAGACTTATTGCAGAAGTTTCCAGTTGATGTTGCAGGACTAACATTGCACTTTCTTTAATACAGGAGTGCCAGTTATAAGAGTATCTACCATAACGTTAATTAATCACGTTAACTATCTTTTCTTTGTGTAACCTAATCGAGTAATCTTTTACTGTTTGAGAATAGGCTGTTTCATCGAGCGTCAGCCTAGTGTGTGTGCACCAGTTACCGAGTCATAGGATACCTCGTTGTCCAGGCACGACTCAGGGCGGTAATGGTGTTTTGTTTTCCAGTGTTTAAGGCAGGGGTTGGATATAGAGTTACCGTTGTTGCATTTTGCCATTATCTAGTCCAATGTTGAAGAGCCCTGTGTCTTTGAGAACCTGGATCGTAACAAATGGCGACCTAGCTCAGGATCTTGTGAACTAAGAGATAATTGCAGGATTGTTGTGGTCATTTGTTTTATTGAGGAATATAGTGGGCACGTTAATTTTTTTTTGGCAAAGTAGTATAGCACTTGAGAGTCTTCAGACATTTTTGGCAAGTGAATAGTGCTACATAAGAGTTTGGGGTACTTCTTTTCTGAATATTGTGGTGAGAAATTTTTGTGAGCATCATGTCTTATACCGGGTCAGAGGAGAATGGAGACAGTACGTAATGTCGAAACTGAGGAACAGCAGCATGATGAAAGGGTTAATCGGGTGAACTGTGAGGAGGATGCTAGGATATTTTTGCAATGGCCTGTTACTGCCGAGCGGTTGGAGGGTATGGATCGGTACGGTCTTCAATGCCTGGCCACAGCTATCGGTCATGCGGTTACTAGCAGCATGACCAAGGATAACTTGATAACGTGTGTACTGGGCAGGGTGACTGGTGAGCGAGATGGGTTGAGTGCTCAGAGCCCTTCGGCCATGCTTCCCCTACACTCGACTCCCAGCCATCCCAGTAGTTTGCCGACCCCGGGTACGCTTCCACAGGTGGGTGGTGACTGGCAGGGTGGGTTGCCCCTGGGGGGACCACCGGTAATTTCAAACATTGTAGCACCTTCACCTCCTCAAGGGTTATCTCCAGAATTATTGCTTCAGCTCGAATTAGCTAAGATCGAAGAGAGAAAGGCTATCAGGGCAGGTGAGCAGCAAATAGAATTAGCCAAGATAGAAGAGAGAGCCAAGCTAGCACAAATCCAAGCTGATTTAGAGTCGACTAGGTACTGTGCCGACATGGACGTAGAGAAGTCGCTAGTAGAGACAACGGGACAGCGACTTGGGGCTGGTAACCGTGTTCATGAGCAGTCTCTCTCGCACTTATTGAAACTGGTTCCGGTGTTTGATGAGAGTGGTGCAACAGAATTTTTCAGACGCTTTGAGAAGAAGTGCCAGATTCACCAGTGGCCTGGGGAGAAGTGGGCAGCCCTTGTTTCCTCTAGACTTGTGGGCAAGGGACTCAGGGCTTATGATGCATTGCCGATAGAGTCGTGTATTATCTACGAGGAACTCAAGGAGGCTGTCCTGAGAGCCTACGAACTACAACCAGAGACGTACAGGTTGAAGTTCCGGGGTGTTACCAAGGGTCGGGAGAGCACCTTTTTGGAACATGCCCGGGAGCTGTCCGATGCTTTTGGGAATTGGCCGAGTCGGAGAAAGCTACTACGTTTGACGACATTAAACAGTTGGTGCTTTTAGAGCAGTTTTTCAAATGCACGGGCGGCGACCTGACGTTAAACCTTAAAGAAAAGCAACCATAAACTCTACAGGAGGCAGCTGAGATGGCCGACCTCCGGCTATCACTAATTCGTAGGTGCGGGTCTGCCCAGCGTAGTGAGGCAGGTAACAAGGGGCGTGACGCCCCACAGCCCCCGAGTTAGTGATATACCTTATGCAAACAAGTACAAGAGCCATGATACCAAGACTGACCACAAGACTAGCACCGTCCCATTTAAGAAGGGGCCGGGCCCTTCCCAGTACCAAGGGAAGCCCAAAGGGGAGTTGGAGTGTTATCATTGTCATAAAAAGGGGCACTTTGCAAGAGTCTGTCCTAGCAAACCACCTACAGCAGCTGTGTCTTTGGCCTGCAACATTGGTGTGTCTCCGAAGTCATCTGAGTTTGCCCGGGGCAGTTCGTCAGAAGCTGAGGCACAGCCAATGCAGAAGCACCTGGGAGGCTCGAACCCTGCTCAGGATGTTTTTTGCGACCATAGAGGGCGGGGTTGCGTGATGTGGGCGGGGCGCAAGCATGGAGTAGAGGTCTTGCGCGATACAGGTGCTTCCCAGACTCTGATGAAAAACTTGACTGGCTACCCTATAAACGAGGCTCGGGTGGTGGTGGTGCAGGGTATTAATGCAACTCGGTCATACCCGCTGGTGCGGTTGGAGTTGGATGGTGTGGCACGTGAATTGGATGTTGGGATTGTGGAGAAACTGCCAGTGGAGGGCGTCGACCTTCTTCTCGGCAACGACTTTGCAATGCCCGCTTCTGAGGTTCTACCCTTAGTCGTTGCCGAGAGGCCGGCCGACGTGAGTAGGGAAGAGCAAGAGTGGGTCGAGCGGTGCCAGACACAACCCATGGCGTGTGTTGTCACCCGAGCTCGGGCAGCTAAAGTGTCACAGCCTAGTCCTCCGTCTTCAGACCAGCGGAGGAACGATCAACAGGAGGAGGCTAAAGCTGGAGTTGGTTTTAAGAGTTTTGACTCGGCGGCTCTCCTGGGTGATTCAGTATTAGCACCATTACTTAATTCTGGAGTAGCCCCTGGGCCTGTCATCAAGAGTGACGAGGCTGGGCATGACGAGTCTCCACGACAGCAACGTTATGTACATCGAGAGAGACAGAGGGAGCAGCCCAGTATCGGGGAAGGTCATGCATTGCTCCGGGAGCAGTTAAATCGCTTGGCACCCTCCGATATACGTCGGTTGCAACTAGAGGACCCTGAGCTCCAAACGTGTGCTAATGGAGCTGTAGAGCTCGACGAGGACGGTGATGCACAGCCAGGAGATTTTTTTATTTAGAAGGCATCCTCTATAGGCGTTTTCAAGACCCTAAACGTAGTTGGCAAGAGGGGTCCGGAGTAGTGGACCAGTTGGTGGTGCCACGGGAGTGCAGGGATACCCTACTGAGGTTGGCGCATGACATACCACTGGCAGGACATCTAGGGGTGAGAAAAACGGTGGCGGCTTTAGAAAAATTGTTTTGGTGGCCGGGGTTGAAGGGGCAGGTGGTAACCTGGATAGCAAGGTGTCATACGTGCCAGAGGGTTGGAAAACCTAACCAAACAATTCCGAGAGCCCCGTTGCACCCCATTCCTGTCAGTGGACCGCCCTTCAGTAAGGTCATCATTGATATGGTCGGACCCCTAACCCCTACTAGTGCCGGTAATAAATTTCTATTAACTATCATGGATGTGGCCACTCGTTATCCTGATGCATATCCAATGAGAAATGGCACGGCGAAAACTGTTGTCCGGAACCTGCTCTTGTATTGCTCGCGGTATGGTTACCCGCAAGAGGTGCAATCGGACCAAGGTTCTAATTTTACCTCTAATCTGTTCAAACAAACTATGATTCAGCATGGCATCAGCACTGTCGTCTCTTCTGCGTATCACCCGGAGAGTCAAGGGGTGTTGGACAGGTGGCACGCCACGCTGAAAAGCATGCTTCGATGTTATTGCGCAGAGAACGGAAAGGATTGGGACCTTGGTCTGCCGTATGTTTTGTTCGCGGCAAGAGAAGTACCTGGAGAGAGTCTCGGTTTCAGTCCGAATGAGCTTGTTTTCGGTCATCATCCCTCTCCGCATGGTGAAGGAGATTTGGGAGGGTACCGCTAAGCCATGTTCTATGTTGAGATACGTCCTCGAGAGCAGAGAGAGAATGCTTAGAAGTCTGGAGCTGGCCGGGCGTAATTTGGCGAGTTCGCAGGCCCGTATGAAGGACAGGTACGATACTAAGGCGAAACTCCGGGAGTTTCAGGTAGGTCAAGAGGTGTTGGTCCTGTTGCCTTTGGCAGGTCATCCTCTGGCTGCCAAGTACGCTGGGCCTTATCGGGTGGTGTGAAAGATCTCCGATCTAGATTACCTTGTTTCCACTCCAGACCGGAAGAAGCGTAACCAACTATGCCACATTAATTTGTTGAAGGAGTATGTGAGGCGCCCACCTGAGTCACTAGCTGTCCCTGTGTTGACCTGCTGCGGTCATGGTTGAGAAGGAGTGGGGGGCAGCAATGATCAGGTGGATGAAAACTGGGATTGTCATGTCTCGGCTGATCAGTGGGCGGGGAATTCGAGCCAATGTGCGCATGATGCTCTGGCGCACCTGCCGGAGGAACAGCAGGTGGCAGTGCAGCGCCTGTTCGATTCATACCCCACTGTATTTGCCGAGCACCCAGGCCTCACTACTCAAGCGGTGCATGACGTCGATGTAGGAGAGCACCCCCCCTTCAAGTCGATACCTTATCGGGTGCCACCCATTAAACTCCCAGCGCTCCGGGATGAGCTGGAGTATATGCTGGCGAGAGGCTTGATCGAGAAGGGGGCAGTAAGGTGGACTTCTCCTGTCACTCTGCAGCCCAAACCTGATGGAAAAGTTCGGTTCTGCATTGACTTTAGGCGGTTGAACGGGTTGACCCCCACCAATGCATATCCTCTTCCCCGGGTGGATGACAGTGTGGATAAGATCGGGAAAGCAAGGTACTTGACCAAGGTAGACCTCGTCAAAGGCTACTGGCAAGTACCACTGTCTGAGCGGGCTAAAGAGGTGTGCGGGTTTGTGGTGGATGGCAGTACTTGCCGTTGCAACGTGATGCCATATGGTCTGAAAAATGCACCGGCCACTTTCCAGAGCTTAATGAACGACATCGTAGCAGACATCCCAAACTGTACTGTCTACCTTGATGACGTGATCATTTATGACAACGATTTCCAAAGTCACTGTGAGCACATAGAAGCCTTATTTAGTCAACTTAGTAAAGCAGGCTTGGTGGTTAATCTGGGCAAGTGTGACTTTGTGCAAGCCACGGTGCAGTATCTGGGGTTTGTGGTTGGGTTAGGGCAGGTGAGCCCGCCCCAACAGAAGATACAGGCTATCGACTTGTTCCCCAGGCCGACCACCAAGCGGCAGATCATGAGATTTTTGGGCATGATTGGGTATTACCACCGCTTTATAAGAGGCTATTCTACTGTGTTAGCTCCTTTGACAGATCTACTAGCCAAAGATAAAAAGTTCCGCTGGGCACCTGAGTGTGAGCAGGCGTTTCAAGTAGTTAAACACCTTTTATGCACTCACCCTATCCTCAGGGCCCCGGACTTTGAACGACCATTTCAGTTGGCGACTGATGCCAGCGGAGTAGGGGCTGGTGCCGTACTTTTGCAGACAGACGAGGAAGGTCTTGAGCATCCCGTCAGTTTCTTTTCAAAGAAATTTAATTCAGCACAGAAAAACTATTCGGTTGTTGAAAAGAAACTGTTGGCAATCGTCTTAGCGCTCAGACACTTTGAGGTCTATGTTCCTGCCTATGGGCCAGTCGTGGTAGTGTATACCGACCACCACCCGCTTAAATTCCTCAATCAATTCCACAACCGGAATATGAGTCTGACCAGATGGTCGCTCATGTTGCAAGAGTACAACTTAGACATTCGCCATATTGCCGGTTGTGAGAATGTGATTGCGGACGGTTTGTCGCGGGTGGAGGATCCGGGGTAGGCTACCACAGTATGTTGGTATAGCCTCCTGTCTTGGCTCGTGGTGTATTTTTGCGCTGGTGCTTGTTGGCTCGCGTGTGTAGCATCAGTGTAGGGTCGCAGGGCAGGAGTTGTTGGCTTTGATTAGAAGAAAATTAGGCTACATCTATAGTAGCCGCCAAAAACAACATTAAAATAAAATATGAAAAATTAAATAAAAAAATCTTTCTTTTGATAATTAATTTTAAGATAATATTGTAGCTGAGTACTGAGTGCAGATGATTTTCCCTCAGTAGGCTGTGCTTCTTAACCCTTAATTAGCGGCGTGCAACATAAGTCGAGTTAAATAAAGCTGGACTATGTGGCGGCGCTCGACATATATCGTGTGGCAATTTCAGCACGTAATGTTGCTGAGAGAGAGAGACAAGTGGTGGCAGGAGAGTAGCGAGCGTATGACTGCTCCCGACCACCGCGGCGAACCTACTGACATGAATCCCACCTCCTCCCTCCCTCTCTCACTCGCTATATACGGAATTGTATGGGGAAATTGCCTAATTACATGCTTTTTGCACTCGCGTTGCACGGTTATTGCAAGAAAACTAGCCATCATAAAAGGATCGTTATGGTGTCATTCGAAAGCTCTGTTTATGCCCTTTCAGGGATAGATACTTGTTTTACGTTCTGGGTCTTATTTAGGCATGAAAATGATCACATAAACAGCCCTATTTTGGCTAAAAACACCCCGCTGGGCGGTACATATAAATAAACCGCATAGGCCGCTCGTAAGGTGTTAAAGCTCGCTCTGGGAGCGCAATGTTATGAATTAATGTATTATATTTGGGAAGGGTGATAAGATTTTGTTTATATATAAATGTTGTTGTATTTTTTTTTTTTTTTGAGGAGACTGAGCTTGCATTCCATGAGTGGCAGAGTGGTTAGGAGTGGCAGATTCTAGCGACATTCTGCCTGTTCAGATATGGGCTCATGGTTGAGTGTCCCATATCTTAGGGGGGGTGTGACGCCTCCCGGCGTTAGCAGAATGGTTGCGTGGGGCATTGCAGCTCGCTAGCGCTCGCCAGGATGGGGGGATGGGCTACAGTTGTCCTAGAATGATCCGCTTTATGTAATTAGTGTCGTGTTGCCACAGACAGTCTAGAAATGGTCTTTGTTTTGGTCTGTGACCGCGCCTTATATTTTATATTCGCTATAATATAAATGTTGCTTGTGTGGGAGGCGAGCGAGAGAGGGTGAGGGAGTACACCTGGCAGCAGGGTGAGCTATGACGCGGCTCGCTTGGGCGCTGACGGCGTTGGCGGCCGGGTGGTCAACTAGTCCCTTCCCATCGCGGCCTCGTGTTCTTTACCAGCTCAGAGCTTGCCTGACACCCGTATCGCCTACATCCTTTGCAATTCTGTCCCCCATACTCGCCACTTTGCATACTATTTCTCTCTCTCGACTTCTCCTTTCTCATTCTCTAATCTTTATTAAACTCAACATCCCTTCTGGTTTCAGCATAGACGTTCACCGTCGACCAGTCGTATTGTACGCGAAGCTCTCAGAGATTTCCATGTATTAGGCTTTATTGAGGTTTTTGAGAGACGGACTTTTCCGTATGTGTCCTCTCTCGGGAAGGTTGTAGACCGGTATATGTCTCCCTGGCAAGGTGTTGAGTGATTCTGCTTGGTTATCTAAAGCTAGACTAGGGGTAAGGTTACTGTGTCGTTGTCTCCGATGTGTGCAGTGTTAGCTAAGCCCTGCACGACATCGACAGGTACTGTGGGAGCCTAAGTTGTCTTCGGGTGGGTTTACTTTGCGAGCACAGCGCTGTGGTGTGAGAGGGCCATAGCCTATCCCTCACAACATAGTGCTGCCTCTTTGTGTTGACTTCTGAGGGATCGCCAGGATAGAACTAGGTACTAGAGACCTAGATTTATCAAGAGAGCATCCCCGTCATATAACGTAATCGTCATTATACCACCTTCGGACAACGTTAGGCTACGAGCCGCATGCTCGCCCATTGTTGCCCTGCCTTGATACCCCAGCTAGACTTTATTAACCGAGCAGACACTGGTTAGAGATAAGCCCCCATTATTATATGTATGCAACATTATTATTCACTGCACTTTTGAGCCGAGGTTGTTGTTGAGTTGCACAACCCTAGTAGGCTGTTGCGTTGTGTCACGAAGCATTTCTTTAGTTGTCGAGCATTACTACCTTTGCGCAGTCTTTATTATTCGCCTGCCTATTATTACTATATGTCCTAGTATTTATTGTGACCCGTATTCTGCATTATAATTGTTCAAGATTCTTTACGAACATCTTCCCAGCATCAGACTTATTTCAGAAGTTTCCAGTTGATGTTGCAGGACTAGCATTGCACTTTCTTTAATACAGGAGTGCCAGTTATTTGAGTATCTACCGTAACGTTAATTAATCACGTTAACTATCTTTTCTTTGTGTAACCTAATCGAGTAATCTTTTACTGTTTGAGAATAGGCTGTTTCATCGAGCGTCAGCCTAGTGTGTGTGCACCAGTTACCGAGTCATAGGATACCTCGTTGTCCAGGCACGACTCAGGGCGGTAATGGTGTTTTGTTTTCCAGTGTTTAAGGCAGGGGTTGGATCTAGTGTTACCGTTGTTGCATTTTGCCATTATCTAGTCCAATGTTGAAGAGCCCTGTGTCTTTGAGAACCTGGATCGTAACAATGTATACCCATTAAAAACAAAATCTTCTCAAGAAAGTATGCAGGGGTTGCGCACAATATTGCTTTCCTGTAAGGTGTCGGGTAAATATACTCGCTTAATGACAGATTTAGGGGGTGAATTCACAAATGAAGTAATGAAAACTTTCTTAAAATCTAAACATATTCAGAGATATTTCACCCATTCAAGGGAAATAAAAGTGGCCATTGCTGAGAGAGCAATTAGAACTTTAAAGGTGAAAGTATATAAATATCTAACGCTGAATAACACGTTAAAATATATCAACGCCCTTCCTGATATTGTTAGAGCGTATAATAATACGATACATGCAAGTTTGGCGGGAAAGACACCTGCGCAGGTGCATCATCTGTCTAAGGCTGACGAGATTATAGCCCAATTTAGAGCGATGTATATTAAGAAGAAAACTCTAGGGAGACCTTTCATTCGCAAACTGAAGGTTGGTGAGACCGTACGCTTGCAGAACATCTCTAGAACTCAGTTTATATTTAGTTTAAAGTATCAATTACCGAGGAAATTTTTAAAATATCGCGGGTTGATCATGATAAGAATATACCATTATACTTTCTAGAGGATCTGGCGGGGGAGGAGATTTTGGGTGGGTTTTATCATGAGGAATTAATCCCAACAAATTTGCCTGAATATTATCCTATTGCCATAATAAAGACTAGAACTGAAAAGGGGAAGAAGAAATATTTTGTTAATTTTAGATTTTAGAGGGTATCCGACTTCCTTTGACAGATGGGTGACACAAAAAGACTTGACTAAGCTATGAAGAAGCCTTTAATCATAAAGCATAAAGATTTAATAAAACTCCTGTCAGTACTTCCGCTAAAATTAAGAAATAAAATAATAAAGGAACTGAAAAAAGGGGAGATTAGCTTCATTGCAGAAATTTGCTCCAATTTTCTAAAAAAAAGACTGACCACAGACCCTAAGATCATACAACATTTAAGAAAATATAAAAATCAGATAAAATTAGTAGCGTTAAAAAAAAAACCCACTTTTAAAAAGAGAAAAATTCTAGCTTCAAAACGAGGTGGTGCTATTTTGAGCGCCTTAATCCCTCTTGCATTAAGTGTGATTACTGGTTTGATGCGTTAATAAGTATGAAAGAATTCTGTTTAATACCTAGAACCTTGGCAAAAATTTTTTTTTTTTTGATAAAATATAAGCCCCCACCTCAATAGAGAATGAAGGTAAAGTACAAAGTATAAAGAAAATTGAACGTAAAGTAAAGAGATCTCGTATACACGAGTCTGATAGGAACGACTATAAGGATTTTAGTGAAAGTGCCGCATTAAGAAACCCGCCGTTGGATAATCTTATTAATGCTCGGGCAAGCCCCGCCCTTAGACAGCAAATACAAGCCTTGGCTAATATTTTAAGCACCAAACCAGGGATACGCTGGGATAAGGATGGTAATTTAACCTCTCCATTTAAGGGGGAAAATATTATTGAGATACTTATAACTTTGCTAAATACAAAGAGAAAGTTTAAGCAAGAAAATCTAGTTATTTTTTTATTTAACACAGGGGTCGGTGGCCTCCCTGAAATCCTAACGCAGCAATACTACATTGAAAAACGGATAGGCGGGGGGAAAAATATGTGGATTTCTTATTAAAATATATACTACAGTATACCTAATTTGGAAGGGGTTAATAATGATTGCATCATGTTATACCAGGTATTAACATGTTTTGGCGAGTACTTGTTAAAACATGTTGATGGAAGGTATCGATTACATCCAGTGTGGAGGGGTTGGAATGCTTGTGTCACGTTGTGCGGGGTATGATATTACAAAAAAATTGCAGTGTCGGAATATTCTGCAAAACACAAAAAAGGAAACTGGGCTCTATTAAAAGAGCGTGTATAGGTGAAATCTCCTGTGATAATGCGATATGGTGGGCGGAGCATGGATGAATTGAGTGGTATAAGATGATAAAGTCAAAGCGGGAAAACATCATAACTCCCACGTCTCTACTACAAGAGCGAGATGGCGAAATATCCACTTATTTTTAGAGAGGCGGTAATAGTGGATGAGGATTTCAAGTCATCAGATTCATGAATCGCGTACGCTGTCAATGCTATTGGATGTGACTCTTTTGGAATTGCTAGGGATTTAGCTCTAACATATCCTTATGCTGACATCTACAAAGAACGATGCCGACTATTTGGTCTGGCGCGGGCGGTGCGTTATGATAGAAAAACGCCCGGGGGTGTTATTATACGCAACCCCTCTTCTGAAAGCCAGAATGAAAATCCCAAACTCGTCGTGCTAATCACTCAATTCGGTATCGGCACCCCTGTGGAGGAGAATTAGCTAGCTCAATACTACATGACTAACTACAATGACATTCATTTCCCTGACGGGTTAAAAAGGGACACGACTGAAAATAGAGTTGCAAACTTTCAAGAATGTGTGAACAGACTCGGGGCTTGGGTTGTGGATAATCCCATGATTAAACGGGTTGTATTCACGGCTGGGGTTGGACGTGGTGGTCGTGATGATAATATGTGGAACAAGTACTATCTGCCAATCCTGCACGAGCTGGCACTACGACTGAAGCCTTTGAATATTGAAGTTATAATATTAATCTCATCTTCAAAGAAATGGCAATGTGGATCAGATAAAGTGATGAAAAATGAGGATGGTGAAGAAGCGAGTAGGGGATATAACTACAAACCTAGGGGGATACCAGTGAGATGCCAGTGAAGAAGACGTTTGTGATGAATATTTGGATATGCGGACCTTCATTACTAATATGGTATGTTGCAAAATTTGGTAGTAATATTCTTGTAAAAAAAAAAAAAAAATATATATATATATATATACAGTATATATGTATATTATTTGGGTTTATAATTGCGACCGTGTAGAATTATTTTTAGTTCATCTACAGATATGGCGGGAGAACATTATATATGTTTATCGAACATCAGCTCATTAGATGTGTATCCTGCAAATACAGCTGATTCTTTTACTAATAAGGTCTCTCCACCTTTACAACTTGATCCTGAAAGGGAGTATGAAATTTCTCTACTGGAGTTCTTCTATCCCAAGAATTATTTTTGTGTAGTCGAAAATGACAAAGATGCATTTATCGACGTATTTTATCAAGTTCAGGAGGATATTATAACCGGGAACTATTTTTTTACATACAAACCAAGAACTAGCATGGAATCGGGGGACATACAGTATATTATTTGTGATATAATAAATACCAAGTTATGTCAGGATTTGAAGGAGAGGTGTTTAACAATTTTTGATAAACACTTTCGTCATAATAAAGTTATATCTTGGGATCGTAAGACAAAAAAAGTATCCGTTGGTATAGATCAAGTGGATTCGCGGGCTAATGGCATCTCTTCAGTACTATCTGCTATTGACTTTGGCTTCAGTAAACGTATGGGGAGAATATTAGGATTCGACGCTGGGGTAAAATTCCATTGCTCGGTCACCGACAAGGATTCCCACTCTTTAGCTCCAAAAATGGCAAGACCCGATGCCGGGGTAGACTTTGTTATTATATATTTGGATGTGATCACCCCTACATCGTACAGGGGTCAGCTTGTTAATGTTTTAGACGTTTTTGCAATGGAGTCCACGGGGGGGGGGGGGGGGGGTACTGGAGTTAATAAAACGATTTATAAGAAACTAAATCGAAATGTGATTGACTCAATTAGTTTAACAGTAAGAGATCAGTATGGTCGAAAGCTGACATTTGCGGGGGAAGGCACTGTAACGTGTATTATGCATATTCGTCCAATATAAAAAGCGAAGATGATAACTTTACAGTTATTAGCTAATCTTCAGCCATGACGCACACATTTCAAGTCCCTACTACGAGGGAATTCGATAGAATATTCAACAGCGGTCATGCGCTAAAGGGGAGAGGGTTGGAAGATATTAGCATTTTTTATCCTGCTGCAGTTCGTGGAAGGAGAGGGGGTGGTATTGTTACGATCCAGGTTCTCAAAGACACAGGGCTCTTCAACATTGGACTAGATAATGGCAAAATGCAACAACGGTAACACTAGATCCAACCCCTGCCTTAAACACTGGAAAACAAAACACCATTACCGCCCTGAGTCATGCCTGGACAACAAGGTATCCTATGACTCGGTAACTGGTGCACACACACTAGGCTGACGCTCGATGAAACAGCCTATTCTCAAACAGTAAAAGATTACTCGATTAGGTTACACAAAGAAAAGATAGTTAACGTGATTAATTAACGTTACGGTAGATACTCAAATAACTGGCACTCCTGTATTAAAGAAAGTGCAATGCTAGGCGATACGCGTGTCAGGCAAGCTCTGAGCTGGTAAAGAACACGAGGCCACGATGGGAAGGGACTAGTTGACCACCCGGCCACCAACGCCGTCAGCGCCCAAGCGAGCCGCGTCATAGCTCATCCCGCTGCCAGGTGTACTCCCTCACCCTCTCTCGCTCGCCTCCCACACAAGCAACATTTATATTATAGCGAATATAAAATATAAGGCGCAGTCACAGACCAAAACAAAGACCATTTCTAGACTGTCTGTGGCAACACGACACTAATTAAATAAAGCAGATCATTCTAGGACAACTGTAGCCCATCCCCCCATCCTGGCGAGCGCTAGCGAGCTGCAATGCCCCACGCAACCATTCTGCTAACGCCGGGAGGCGTCACAGTTATTTTGTCATTACTCGGGGTCTAGCTAAACGTGTGGCGCCTTTCATAATGAAAACCATAGCTCCAGAAGCAGTAGATTTTGGGAGGAGAGTTCTCGGGGATGTAATGCAAGGGGAAAATGTAAGAGCGTCTACTAAAAAGAAGGGGCGTTCACGCATTAAAAAGAACAGTTGAGCGAGTGCTATGTGGAGGGAAAAGAAAGAAAAAGGTTTTAGCTAGAGTAAAAAGAAGAGTAAAGCGAAAGAGATCAAGCTTGAGTGTTATAAAAATTATATATTTGTGTAGCTGTGTTTAGTTTGTCAGCAGCAATGACCGCAATAGCACCCGCGATCCAGGGTACTGGGAGTGAAGTGCCTTTTAAGAAATATAATGCTAGCGTAAGCTCGTCATTCCCTCTATCCACCAGACCACGGATAGTGGAAAGCGCTATTGCTGGGCGTACTAAACTTGATATTCTCCCAGTAAATGTAGGGTATAATAACACCATATCCGACAATTACATAGAATTTCGAATTCCTGGGGTGACCGGTCAATTTCTAGATTTGTCAACACTAACGATTGACTTGGATATAGGCGTGGTTAAGGAGGATTCGACTACCGCCCTTGACGTAAATGATCATGTCGCGCTATGCAATGGTATTTCCAATTCACTGTTTTGAACGGCGAATTGTTATCTAAATGAGCAAATGGTAGAGGCTAATGTGTACTTTTCATACCCGTCTTTTCTTAAAATGGCCACCTCCATTTCACCACATAAAATGGATACCCTGGGAAGTACCGCTTATTATCATTATGAAATGAAGGGTACTGGTATACCAGATACCTATACTGAAGCATATTTCCAAAATGGCAACACGGACGAAGTTGCACGCTGGACGTTATCGAAAAGTCAAGGAGTATCTGTGACGGGTCCTCTTTTCTTAGACATTACGACAATCGATCAGTATATTTTGGATGGGGAATCGTTGCGTATTAGATTAGAAATGAATAGCCCTAAGTGGGTGATTGGAACTGACCAACCCAACAAAAAATTTAGATACGTTATTAATTCTGCCAAATTATGGGTGGATCGTGTATTCCCTTGCATGAGTGCGTTAGAGAGTTTAAACAACTCTTTGATGAGTAAGACCCTAGAGTATACATATACTCCAACGCTTTATAAGAGCTATGTTTTAGGTAAAAATCAGACGAGTGTTTCCGCGGATCTGCCGTGGTCTCAAGTAATACCAGAAAAATAATTTATGATAATTCTTGATATGAATTCCATGAATGGTAATTATGTCAAGAACCCCCTATATCTAACTAATGGCAGCTTATCAAAGACCAGAGTAACTATTAATGGAAGCACCCAATACAATATTAGGTCTGAATTCACGAATAAATATTCAAATTTCTATTAAAGCACATTAGAATCTTTGGGACTCGATGACGAGCACACCATAGACTTTAAGAGTTTCGCTCACGGGCGAATGGTGGGAGTGTTTAACTTTGTACATGAAATCGCTGATGAGGCTACCCCGATTAAAGAATTGATCTCAGTTTTGCTAACGGGGTTGATGATAATCGAGTGATATTATTCTTTGGAGAGACGACTGGAATTATTGAAATTGATTCACAAAGACATATAAGAGCAAAGGTTAGAGCCTATAAACAAAAATGAACGCAAGGGAGATAGAGAATGGATTGAAGAATGTATTGGGTGATAAAGCAGAGTTTTTGGGGTGTTTTGCAGTCGAGAGCTTGCCAGATATAATTAAAAGAAAAAATCGGGTATTTGTTTGTATTTTATGGGTAGGGGAAAATTCGAACATGATTGGTCATTGGTTAGATTTTTATATGAACCATAACACACAACAGATTGGATTTTTTGACAGTTACAATCTCAGACCTGATGTCTATTCACAAACAATTGATTATATAATTAAATCTCTTATAGATTATAGACTATATTGTCTGCAGTTTAGACAGCAGAATAATTCCACTTTTGTTTGGGGCTTATGTTATGGTCTTTGTGTATTTGATTAGTTGTATGGGTTTAATTGGCGCATTGGCATATTGGCGTATTAGAAACTTTGAAAGGGGGGATCACTACCAGAATGATAAATGCATCATCAGAACATGCTATACTATTTTCAAATTTCCGCCTTGTATAAGGACTTTCTGCCTAGATAGGAAACGAGAGAAATTATGTGCAAGGTGGTTATGTCCGAGATAGGACATTGGGGGAGTGACGGGAAAACAAAATTAAATACTCGCTGTAGTAGGTGATGGATATGATTGTTATTAGCCGAATCATGAACAAAAAAAGCGGGCGTTGTCAAATGAGCGAATATCATTGCCATGAATGCATAAATTATATATCTATATAACACTCGGTGGAGGGACGCCGTCATCATTATGCCTAAGATGGAGGAGTCGGGAGTTCTAGACGATGGTGAATGAATATATAATTATATGATCGTGTAAATATTTACACCAATGCTGGAATTAATTATTAATGTACTAGTACTAATATACTAGTATTTTGTATATGTGTGTGTGTCTTATAAATTTTGTTTTTCTGTTGCAGTTATTCAAGCCCTTAGAAGAAGTGGAGTGATAATACTAAGTGAAACGGTATATGTGATAATCAACACCCCTCCGCCAGCTGACAATCAACAGCGAGAACCGCCGAAACGTCAGTTTGGATGTACTACAGCGACTACAAATGTAGAAGAACCACCACTTAAAACACCCCCAGTTGTTGACACGATCCGAAGAGGAGGGATATGATACAGTGCATTAAGCTGTTGGTACTTACCATGACGCGTTGAATAAAATCCTGTTTTGAAACGTTTGTTTGATTTGTCCTTGTTTTAATAGTGTAGCTTAGTCTTTGTATAGCCCTCGCTCAGCTTCTTTTTTTCCCAGTAACTCGATATTTACTTAGCAATATTATATAATGATGTTGGATGCATTTTACAAATTTAGCTAAGACATTTGTCTCATTGCAAATGTTAAGATGAGATAGGGAAAAACGTGAATGATCAGCTGAGCGAGAGCTATACAAGCCTTGTATACAATTCACTGTCTAAGGGTATACTGAGATTATTTGAAAAATGAGGACAGAAATTATAGACGGAAGAAAGTGCCAACGCTGATGATTTGGAAATGGAGGAAAATAGAGAGCTTGATGGTGATAAAAAGCCCCAATCTTGACTCTATAGGCGGATATTAAAATATATATTAGTTTTCTATATGTATTACCTTAATTCTATCATCATGAATAACTAATGTAAGAATAAGAGCAATAATAACACCATAAAACAAACACGTTGGCAATTGTGTGCTTAATAATTGGAAGATTATCTTAACCGTGGGTAGGGAAGCCAGGTACAAAGTGCTCTCCCACTCTGAAAAAAGAAAAGAAAAGAACGACAACAACAGTATATGAATATACAAAGGATTCCTGCTAGTAACGTCCCCCAGCAGGATAATTCCAACGAGTATTAACACGCATCCTCACTGTCATCCGTCGACAAGTATTGACAGGTGATCGTGACGTCACTCACATCCGCTCATCCACCATAACACCCACCCACCTAACCTCCCACAACAGGATAATTCCAACGAGTATTAACACGCATCCTCACTGTCATCCATCAACAAGTATTGACAGGTAATCGTGACGTCACTCACATACGCTCATCCACCACAACACCCACCCACCTAACATCCCACAGCAGGATAATTCCAACGAGTATAAACACGCATCCTAACTGTCATCCATCGACAAGTATGGACAGGTAATCGTGATGTCACTCACATCCGCTCATCCACCACAACACCCACCCACCTAACATCCCACAGCAGGATAATTCCAACGAGTATTAACACGCATCCTCACTGTCATCCATCGACAAGTATTGACAGGTAATCGTGACATCACTCGCATCCACTCATCCACTACAAAAGCCACCCACCCATCCACTCATAGCGAAGCTATAACTATTTATCTCTCTCTCTCCTCATCCTCCACCTTTCCCTCCCTATTATTCCACATCCCACCCACCCACCGTCTTCCACATCCATCCCATAATCCTCCATATTCTTATCAGCTCATCTATCAACCATTTTCCCGTGTCTGGTGTCACATAGCCGCACTTTGTTTTGACAATTATCGATAAACAAGCGTTCTCTAATATATTCAGACTCTAAAACAGTAGAAATCGGAAACTAGACGAAAAACTGCATCATACTAAATACTTATTCTCTAATAATACTTACATTTGAAGATGTTAAACCATAATTGACAGCAAAAAATTATGAAATAAAATCATGCAAGTCAACCCTTCCCAGGTATAAACAGGAAATTAACTTCACTTCAATGGTTTCGGCTCAATTCCCAAACATCTACCACATGTGCCTATTCGTAAACTTGTATGCAATCCCCATAGACTTCAACGAAAATAGACCCCTGGCCTTATCATCACACGCCGGAGACTTGTGATGATAAGGCTCATAAACTTTTACGAAAATAGACCCCTGGCCTGATCATCCCCATGAAAACTTGTATGAAACCCCATAAACTCTTACGAAAGAAGAAAGAAAAAAACAATTGAATTTATATGCAATTTTTTTTTTTTTTGGCGATCATTTAGAGATGGCCAGACCATTACACGCCTCAGGCGTGTAATGATCTGGCCATCTTCATACTACTAAGGTGTTATGTAATCCAGAATTGAAATAGATTATATAAGCCAGATTAGTAAAATAGTTAAGTTTCACACTCATGTGTTTGACTCTCGAGAGTTCTAGACCTGTCAGGATTCAGGCTGTATCTCCCAGCATTACGTCATTTCATTCACGTGTGTAGCAGAAAATTCCAGATTCACTGGTGAGATATATATACCCCCTGAGTCCTTGCAGTTTCGACTCTCATACCAGCTAACTCATCACGCCTGTTCTCTCTCTCTTGCCTGTACATCGGTAGTAACGATGTACAGGCATATGAGATATGCCTGTACTTCGCTAGGTATAATAGTAACGATTCGTTACTATTATACCTAGCGAAGTTACATATCTCTCCTGGCTACCATCAAACGATTTAGCAGTCTGCACACCTGTTGTGATCGGAGAGTTGAGTATACTGTATAAATGCCCCTTTCCCACTGGTGAGACAAGTCACGATTTTCGTCGCCGACACCAATAAATTGGCACATTCGTGACATGTCTCAACACCTCTCATGAACAATCGTTTGACTCTCAAGGCCTCACAAGGGCCTTCGCAAATGTTCGGACAGTTCAAAATTTTGGACGAGGACTCACGAGGATTGGTTACCCTCGCAAGCATCGTCGAGCATCGCTGAAAGATCTGCGAGGGTATCTGCGATCATCTGCGACATCGGCGAGACATCGCGGAGGGTTTCGCATAAAAAAAACTTTGCAACGCTGCATGGATGCTCACCGATGCTCTCAGATGTTCTGAGAACATCGACGATGCCAAAGAGCACCTTCGGCGAGGTGGGAGAGAAAGAAAAAAACAAACGAGGAGGGAGAGAAAGAGAAAACAGCAAGGTGGGCTCAATGTTTACGTTAAGGCTTAGCCTAATTGAGCCCACCTCGCTGTTTTCACTTTCTCTCCCTCCTCGTTTTTTTTTTCTCTCCCTCTCTCTTTGCCTATAATCCGTTCGGCCCCGTTCAGCCTACTGTTTTAAGACGTTTACCCCCATCCAGGTTTCAATACGCCGAACCATCGCTTGAATCCCCGAAGACTTTGCAGAACATACGGCGAGTTTTCTTTCATCCTCGCATGATTTCGCAAGATATTTTTGAAAATGTGACATGCCTCGCAGAGGTCATCGGCGAGACATCGCTCACTTCGCTGATAACGTCGCAGAAGGTCGGCGATTGCGTCGCCGACATCGGCGACATCTTCGCTGAGTATAAATGGTCATCTGTTTGTAAAGGTCAAAATCGTGAACGTCGCACGTATTCTTGCGAATTTGACAAAATTAAGTCATCGGCGACGAAAATCGTGACTTGTCTCACCAGTGGGAAAGGGGCATAAGTGTGTCCAGTATTATAGCCTATTATTATTCTTAGTGAAATTGTTGTGTATTATTATAAGTTTATCTAGTGATCAATTATTTAGTTAATCCTTTTTGATTGCATTAATTAATATTATAAGTGTAAAGCTATAAATTAATTTGTGATTAGTTTCCAAGTTTGTTTATTTGATCAGATTAATTTAGTTACCCGTATTATTGTAATTTTCAGAAGGAATATTATCTTGTTATTTTAATGCTTATTTCATTTTTAAATAGTTGTATTAATTACTTGTATTGCTTCTATTAATATTATGTTGATTTCCTTAAGTTATTAAACATATATTAACCATTTCCAGTGATCTTGAGAAAATATCAATTCTTATGTGATATAGCGATTTTTACCTTGCATTCCTTCAGGAAAGGTGTACAGTTATTTATTTTTTCACTTGCATGTTTTCTGATAATCTAGTGCAATATATATTCCTATTGCTCGTCCTGAAGAGACTGATTTTATTGTTACATTAAATACTTACTGTAATTAAACTAAGAATTTTGAATCTAGTTTTCCTTGAACCTGGATATTTTGATAGCGTTCTGACATCAGTCTTGAATTTCATATTTAACCTATTGTTTGTGTCATTTCACCTCGCCCAAAATATAACAATATCTATAACACTTACTATACCTTTAGATCCGGGACATCACAAAAATAATCTTCAGAGACGAGGTAGTTGATGGTTAGGTCATTTGGGGCGAGGAAAGAGATGTCACTGGTATTTCCTGGTGCATCAGTCGCCACACCTCCCGGAGTAGATAAAAAGATAGACACTGATAGATTGTGAAGTTGACTTAATACTAGGAATCTCTCTCAACGCCACCCATTTCTCTCTCTCTCTCTCTCTCTCTCTCTCTCTCTCTCTCTCTCTCTCTCTCTCTCTCTCTGTATATATTTATGTTAACGCACACACACACACATATCCTACCATTCACAAGATCCTGTAATTTTCTCACAATAGAATACGTAAGAATTATTTTGTTTTTGTTTTATTAATCCACTTCCAATCTCTCTTCCTTGCTTGCCTTACCATTCAGTTAGCAAAGATCCCATGTTAGAATTAAGTCTAGACTGCCTAATTGGCACAGCAAGAACTGTGCGGTCTGTTTATCTATATATTTCTATGTTTATCGCCCCCCCCCCCCCCCCATCCCATATCGCTCTTTCTTTCTCTCTTTTTCTTCCCTTAATACACCCACCCTATTCAACATGTGACCGACATTAATACAGCACAGAGCGAGGCAAACACTATGGCAGCTGGGACATGACTTATTGGTGCGACCGTACACAATCACACATACACAACCATTAATTACCAGGCCGGTTCCTCCTAAATTACAGGCTCACTATCGCTTGCCAGGAAAAAATAGGCACCTAAATGGCACTAAGAGTCTTAAAATATCATCTAATAGTAACCATAAAAGATGAAGAGAACATCACTTCTATCAAAAGAGTTAATGTTTATCTGTTTTCACTATACACCCTATGCACCTTTTTCATACTGAAATGCTTGGTGTGAGGGAATTTAACACTCCCGAAAACTCCCCAGGCTTTGAGATGCCTGGCGTGGGTTCGAACCCTGGCTAGCGACATGTATGTGTTTACCAGACCCGCATGCTAACCGCCTGTACTATCACGGACGTAAAATAGGATACCAACCTTAGTTCTCCTTGAAAGGACCAGGTGATAGTCTCGTGGTGATTCAATTAGTGGGTTTATTAGACTTCGCCATCAACGACTATTTTACGCTATCCCAGACGTCAACTCGGGTAGTATTGTGGATGCGGCAGGACATTACTCATACAATAACAAAAACAAAAAAATATGTAATTTCCTGGTGCTGGGTGGCATATAAATAATAATCTCCCGACGCTACCATGAGTAGGGGAACCTATAAACATCACAACCTTTTTCCACCCTGTATAAAAGATTAAATTTTGGCTTTTTATTATATATATATAAGTAAGACTCTTTGACATGTCCATCGCTCTATGTGTGCGTGTGCGTGCGTTTTTCAGTTTATAATAATAAAATTATCTAACAATTGTGTCTTGGCGGATTTTGTTTATTTTTTGTATGAGGTAACTTAGATGTATAGGCTATAACCCTAGTCTTGTGTTCACTAATTTTATACTTAATCATGTTGAAAACCCGCAAGATCAATATTGTTCCCTATTTCCAACAATATAGATTTGGGCTTCACAAATGTTGCCACAAACCCATTCCAAGTCCTACAGAAGTTTCATGTAGGCCTATGATTGGTCTAATTATGTACAAAACATGGAGGCAATCGGACAATAATCAGGGTCAGAGACCGTCAGAGAAGTGGAAATAACATGTTTGTTCAGAATACATCAATATTACTTGACTCAATTTACAAAAATACGTATGTTATTTTGAGAGAAATACATTAGTTACCCATTTAAACATTAGAACCGCTGTTTTCTGCGCGCCTTAGAATTTAGAAAGAAAACTGATTATTTGGATAACTAAACTATTTGTTTTCATTATGAAAAACAAAACATGATATCAATGGATATCCATGGTTTGAGGTTGAGGTTCCCCTTAATATTACCACATATAGTAATCTAGTTTTCTTCTCTTCCTGAAGTAATGTTCGTGATAGGCTGGTCGAGTGATGAAGATGTAATGACTGATGTGTTGAAAGAGAGCCTCCACCACCAAGATCTCCTGGTGACAGACTTTACCGATTAGTAACGCAACCTAAGCTAGCTGCTCTCTAAGTAACATAATAGTACACAGTTAATGTTAAACAAATAGTAGTACTAGTGAACGGCTACTAGAACACATTGATGACTGGCTAGGGATAGTGATAGTAACATAACAGTACACAGTTAATGTTAAACAAATAGTAGTATTAGTGACTGGCTACTATAACACATTGATGACTGGCTAGGGATAGTGATAGTAACATAACAGTACACAGTTAATGTTAAACAAATAGTAGTACTAGTGACCGGCTACTAGAACACATTGATGACTGGCTAGGGATAGTTATAGTAACATAACAGTACACAGGTAATGTTAAACAAATAGTAGTAGTAGTGACCGGCTACTAGAACACATTGATGACCGGCTAGGGATAGTGATAGTAACATAACAGTACACAGTAAATGTTAAACAAATAGTAGTACTAGTGACCGGCTACTAGAACACATTGATGACTGGCTAGGGATAGTGATAGTAACATAACAGTACACAGTTAATGTTAAACAAATAGTAGTACTAGTGAACGGCTACTAGAACACATTGATGACTGGCTAGGGATAGTGATAGTAACATAACAGTACACAGTTAATGTTAAACAAATAGTAGTACTAGTGACCGGCTACTAGAACACATTGATGACTGGCTAGGGATAGTAACATAACAGTACACAGTTAATGTTAAACAAATAGTAGTACTAGTGACCGGCTACTAGAACACATTGATGACTGGCTAGGGATAGTGATAGCAACATAACAGTACACAGTTAATGTTAAACAAATAGTAGTACTAGTGACCGGCTACTAGAACACATTGATGACTGGCTAGGGATAGTGATAGTAACATAACAGTACACAGTTAATGTTAAACAAATAGTAGTACTAGTGACCGGCTACTAGAACACATTGATGACTGGTTAGGGATAGTGATAGTAACATAACAGTACACAGTTAATGTTAAACAAATAGTAGTACTAGTGACCGGCTACTAGAACACATTGATGACTGGCTAGGGATAGTGATAGTAACATAACATTACACAGTTAATGTTAAACAAATAGTAGTACTAGTGACCGGCTACTAGAACACATTGATGACTGGCTAGGGATAGTGATAGTAACATAACAGTACACAGTTAATGTTAAACAAATAGTAGTACTAGTGACCGGCTACTAGAACACATTGATGACTGGCTAGGGATAGTAACATAACAGTACACAGTTAATGTTAAACAAATAGTAGTACTAGTGACTGGCTACTAGAACACATTGAGGACAGGCTAGGGATAGTGATAGTAACATAACAGTACACAGTTAATGTTAAACAAATAGTAGTACTAGAGACCGGCTACTAGAACACATTGATGACTGGCTAGGGATAGTGATAGTAACATAACAGTACACAGTTAATGTTAAACAAATAGTAGTACTAGTGACCGGCTACTAGAACACATTGATGACTGGCTAGGGATAGTGATAGTAACATAACAGTACACAGTTAATGTTAAACAAATAGTAGTACTAGTGACCGGCTACTAGAACACATTGATGACTGGCTAGGGATAGTGATAGTAACATAACAGTACACAGTTAATGTTAAACAAATAGTAGTACTAGTGACCGGCTACTAGAACACATTGATGACTGGCTAGGGATAGTGATAGTAACATAACAGTACACAGTTAATGTTAAACAAATAGTAGTACTAGTGACCGGCTACTAGAACACATTGATGACTGGCTAGGGATAGTGATAGTAACATAACAGTACACAGTTAATGTTAAACAAATAGTAGTACTAGTGACTGGCTACTAGAACACATTGATGACTGGCTAGGGATAGTGATATTTACATAACAGTACACAGTTAATGTTAAACAAATAGTAGTACTAGTGACCGGCTACTAGAACACATTGATGACTGGCTAGGGATAGTGATAGTAACATAACAGTACACAGTTAATGTTAAACAAATAGTAGTACTAGTGACCGGCTACTAGAACACATTGATGACTGGCTAGGGATAGTGATAGTAACATAACAGTACACAGTTAATGTTAAACAAATAGTAGTACTAGTGACCAGCTACTAGAACCCATTGATGACTGGCTAGGGATAGTGATAGTAACATAACAGTACACAGTTAATGTTAAACAAATAGTAGTACTAGTGACCGGCTACTAGAACCCATTGAGGACTGGCTAGGGATAGTGATAGTAACATAACAGTACACAGTTAATGTTAAACAAATAGTAGTACTAGTGACCAGCTACTAGAACCCATTGATGACCGGCTAGGGATAGTGATAGTAACGTAACAGTACACAGTTAATGTTAAACAAATAGTAGTACTAGTGACCGGCTAGTCTGTGACTGTGTAAGAAAGGCTTTGGATGATAGAGGAATGACTATAGATCAGGCAGGGGAAGTGGTGGTGAACAGGAGTGAATGGAGAATGCTTGTGAATAGTTGAGTGAACACGTGGTCATTTGGAGTAAGGGGTCAGGCGCAAGTTTGACTAGATAATAGTCCATCAGGCGCCTGGCCCGGGGGGACGATTAATATGAAGGGTGTGCCTGGAAGTGTGGTGGGAGGGCTTGTGGCTTTGGCTCCGCTGCATGTCTGCCTGCCGAGATCGGAACCTCTCCGGGTGGTCAGGGGCCGGGGGAGTGCTGGAGCGACCTTGGTAACCCTGGTCTCTGGGTCTTCTCCTGGGTGACCTGGATGTGTGTGAGTTTGTGTTTTTTATCTGTGTTTATTTTTTGTTTTATGTTGTTTTTGTATTTTCCCTGTTCTTGCTCTGTCTTGAGTCGGCTACCCCCAAAATGGGGATTGGGCCTGAGCATATAGATAGATAGATAGATAGATAGATAGTGACCGGCTACTAGAACACATTGATGACCGGCTAGGGATAGTGATAGTAACATAACAGTACACAGTTAATGTTAAACAGATAGTAGTACTAGTGACCGGCTACTAGAACACATTGATGACCGGCTAGGGATAGTGATAGTAACATAACAGTACACAGTTAATGTTAAACAGATAGTAGTACTAGTGACCGGCTACTAGAACACATTGATGACCGGCTAGGGATAGTGATAGTAACTTAACAGTACACAGTTAATGTTAAACAAATAGTAGTACTAGTGACCGGCTACTAGAACACATTGATGACCGGCTAGGGATAGTGATAGTAACATAACAGTACACAGTTAATGTTAAACAGATAGTAGTACTAGTGACCGGCTACTAGAACACATTGATGACCGGCTAGGGAAAGTGATAGTAACATAACAGTACACAGTTAATGTTAAACAGATAGTAGTACTAGTGACCGGCTACTAGAACACATTGATGACCGGCTAGGGATAGTGATAGTAACGTAACAGTACACAGTTAATGTTAAACAAATAGTAGTACTAGTGACCGGCTACTAGAACACATTGATGACTGGCTAGGGATAGTGATAGTAACATAACAGTACACAGTTAATGTTAAACAAATAGTAGTACTAGTGACCGGCTACTAGAACACATTGATGACTGGCTAGGGATAGTGATAGTAACATAACAGTACACAGTTAATGTTAAACAAATAGTAGTACTAGTGACCGGCTACTAGAACACATTGATGACCGGCTAGGGATAGTGATAGTAACATAACAGTACACAGTTAATGTTAAACAAATAGTAGTACTAGTGACCGGCTACTAGAACACATTGATGACTGGCTAGGGATAGTGATAGTAACATAACAGTACACAGTTAATGTTAAACAAATAGTAGTACTAGTGACCGGCTACTAGAACACATTGATGACTGGCTAGGGATAGTGATAGTAACATAACAG